>PVHP010024768.1:0-26148 GCA_004024765.1 Zapus hudsonius | reverse complement strand
CAGATACTTTAGATCTCAACAATTTAGACTTAAGAGTCACCCACTATGACTAGGGAACTGAGCAGAAGAGGGGGTAGAATTGTAGCAAGAGCCATTGTGGGAGAGAATATCCAGAGATATTGCCCCCCTCAGCAACAATTCATAAAGGGGAAAAAAAGAAAAACTGGCTACCTCTGGTGCACTTCTTAACCCCCAAAACGATGGAAAGATCCAGTATGAGCACTGAGGAAGTGCTCCAAAAGATAGGGGACAGAGAGGAGGAAAACAGGGACACATTCACAAGATTTGCTTATTAAAAAAGGGTTGTTTCTTATGTAACCTAACCTTAGTCTCTCCAAGGATACTTGATAATCCCATGCTTTTTACTCAAGTCTTCTGAATGTACTCTCTGGTCCTTAGCGGCTTCAATGCCCCATGTGGAGTTTTCTGGAAAAGCTGGTGTTTAATGCATTAAATGGTGCTACTTAGTTTACTTAAACAACTTTTGGGGAGCCCACAAGTACTGTTCGACAGAATTCTTTAGTAACACAGACTGATGATCTAAAACTGCCAGTGTTGGTTGGTTTAAGGGGCCAGTTCATCACCAGGGTCTGGGTCCCTGGGTTAGTTAGGGAGTTGCAGCGCACATCAACTCCCTGTTCGTCCACGGAGCTGGGTGAGCAGAGGCTTGAAATAGCTGTGAGCCGACAAGAGATGAGACTCTCGGGAAACGTGGCAGTGGGCAGTTCTTGTTTATCATATAGAGAGCAATTGTTTATATGGAGGAAAGTCAGAGGTAGAAGCATCGGAAGCAAGGGAATTGGTAAGGGAAAGATCTGTATCTCATGAGTTTGATTGGTAGGGGCCAGTATCCTTTGGATACCTATTTTGCGTAGATAAATTGAGGGGGCTACGTGACTCAATGCATGTATACAGACATGGATAGAATGGTGATGTCAGCAGAGGAAATGTAACCTTATTGTTTAGGTTTGTTATTGCAGCTGGACTAAGTTAGGCTTTGAACTGCCTGCTTATCTTAGGGCATATCTGTGGCCTGCCTGGGTGTTGGAATGTTCAGGATTGCTAAGATTTATAGGGACCCTCAGACTTTGCCTCAAATTCCTTATCAGAAGGAGACAGTCCCGGAAGCCTCCCAGACTCAGCTAAACCCTACATCCTCCATGCCCCTTAGCAGGGTCCCACACCAGGGAGCCAATTCCACTGGTTGTATAGAATGATGCTCTATCATCCCTAGCTATTGGACACTGGCAGGTGGTTACAATTCAGGCTGGTAGAGGCCCTACCAAATTGACTTTCTTTAGCACACAGACTACTGTGAACCCATCAGTCACTGCTGCTGACTACTGGCAGTGAGGGGAATGGCTTAAAGTTTTAAATGGAAAGTTCTCCCTCAGGGAATGAAAAACAGTGCTACCATGGGACAATATTATGTAGATCATGCTGTTCAACTGATCAGAGAAGCTTTTGCATGAGCACTTACTTATGCATGAAAATCTCCTGGGGCACCCTGATCCTCAATTGCAGGTCTCCAAATAGCACCAGATAAAATACAGTTTACAGAAACTTGGAAGTATCTTTGTTCTTTTATAACCAATAGACTTCAAATAATTAAATTTTCCATTCCATCTCAGTTAATATAATGAATTACAACAATTGCTAGAATACATTAATTATATTTGTCCCATGCTAGGTACTCCCATGTATCTTCTTATTAACCTTTTCAGTATAGTCAAAGGAGACAAGGATTTGCATCTCCCAGAATTTTAACCCCTAAGACACAACAGGAATTGCAACTCGTTAGTCAAGCCCTCAACTCTCATCATATAGGATAAATAATTCCCAACTCTCCTGTTTGCCTTGTTATCCTTAATACTCCTGTTAGCCATACTGGTCTTCTCTGTCAGCAAGAAGAAAAATCTGTTAAATGCTTTAAAAATCCATAAAATGCTGTTGTAGTTAACTTTCTTATTGTTTCAAAAAAAGAACACAAAAGCTGCTTGGGAAGAATGGGTTTATTTTGGCTTCGGACTAGAGGGGAGACTCCATCATGGCAGGGAAAATGATGGCATGAGCAGAGGTGTGGACATTACCTCTGCCACAACACTGAAGACAGATGCAGTAAGGTGTGCCAAACACTGGAAAGGGGAAGCTGGCTTATAACCCCCGTAAGTCCACCCCCAACAACACATCTCCAGCAAGGGTCTAATATCCAATCTGCCTCAGATGGGTCCAACATTCAGAACACATTCATTTATGGGGGACAAATGTATTAAACCATGACAGGCTTTCTTAACCACACTAACCTAAAATATTTCTGTACATGTTTAGAGCATAGGATTGCCTTCAAGAAATCAGGTAGATCCCCTTGCTAACTTTTAACCAGATAAGTCCCCTCTCATATATCCTGGCCTTTCTAAAAACAATTTTCAAGCCTACTTGATGGAATATGAAACACTTCAAGTTTTTATAGCAGGTTTATTAGGAAGACATTGCTTTACTCTTCCTGATGATAAATGTTCACAGGGCTTATAGCTGCTTCTCTCTTCCCTGCAGTTATGACCAGCTTATACTTCTTTGTTTGGCCAATTACAGGATTTCTTCATGGGTGTGGTAAATCAGGCAAAGGTGTAATTACTTGGTTCAATAAGCAACAAAGGAAACATTTCTATACTACTGGTCATTCTTCAAAGAGCTGAACTTGCTGCTGTTATTAATGCTTTACAGATTTTCCTACACTTACCTCTTAATATCATAGCTGACTCTTCTTGATTTGCACATTCCATTCTTGTTCTAGAAACTGTTTTCTTACAGCCCACAAATGATGAGTCTCTCACATATTTCACTTCCTGTAACCTCTAATTCTTACTCCTCTCATTCTCTTTATTACATCCAGTCACTCTGGATTGCCAGGTCTTTTAACTTCAGGTAATAATCATGCTGATTCACTGGTTATTATGTCAACATTACACAATTTTTTTTCCATCATAGTGCACATCCTCTTGTTAGCAATTTCCCATGCCAGGCTAATTTATTCTTTTAAAACTGTAAAGTCATCTTACTGTTCCTGCTGTGCCTCTGACATCACATATTGTCTGTATCCCATTTGTAAACTTTCATCTGCTTCTACCTTTTAGCTGTTATTTTTTTAATGCACAAACAACTTAAATTCATAGAAATATATGAGCTCTAAGTGTCTTGGTTCTAAACTTTAAATTTCCAGAAGGTGAAAGGTAATACCCAGAAATATTGTAAGCGCTTACATTTCTTTCCAATTCAATGTATATATATTCTTTCCCATATTGCCACTATAATAGGATTGGAATTTTTCTTAATTTTATCCATACATATAATATCAACTGAATTGGTAGTCTATTTAGCATAAATTTACATGGAATATTTTAATTAACATTTTCATACATGTATGTAATATAATTTGATTAATCCCCTCCCATTATTTTCTTTTGTGTACCCTCCCCATACCTCCTCTATATAACACAATCTTTTCTAACTAGTTCTTCTGATTTTTGTCTTTTCTTTTTGGCCATCTTCTATAATCCATGATCCATGTTGATGGACCCAATGTTGTGCACGTAACAACCATCACTGTGAGGTCATAAATGCAATGACCACTTCATTTCAAGACATCATTCCAAGAATGCCTACCCATCTTATGGCTCTTAGATTTCCACCACCTCTTCTGCAATATTCCTTCAGCCTTAGAGGGTGATAAACATGTCTAATTTCATGCGGAGCAGTCAACTGTCATTTCATAGTATTTTGATGAGTCATGAATCGCCTCAGGATTTATTGCTAGCTACAAAAAAGAAACTTCTCAGAAAGTAAGAGCAGCAATAATATATAGACATAAATAAATAGAGGGCAATTTGATGGGAAGAGTATATCCATTCAGCCAAACAACAGAAGTCACTTCCTCCTGTGAATCATGATTTTCCCAACCATCGGCTCTTGGCTAGTTTTTCAGTACCTGGCGTGGGTTAATTCTTCAGGCGAGTGGGTCATAAGTCCAAGCATATGTCAGTGGGTTTCGCCATTAACAGTCATGACACTATTTCTCCTATGGTCACATCTTGCCACACTGGAGATAAGGGTCTACATTCATTTTTCTACATGTAAACATACAAAGTTCCATCATCATTTGTTGAGAATGCTCTCTTTTCTCCAATGTGTATTTTTGGCCTCTTTGTCAAAAATTTAAGTATGTTGTGTACAGTACACACAGTAAAGGTTTTGATATCTATATTCCTCAAGGAAATCAACTTAAAATTTTTTGTTTTTATTTTTATAATCTTTTGTTTACTGTATCTTTATCTGATTTTCACATCAGGGTAATATTTGTAAAATAAGTTTGGAAGTGTTCCTTTCTTTCTCTTCTATTTTATGAATAGTCTGAAGAGCATTGATGTAATTTCTTTTCCTTAAATGTCTGGTGGAATCCACCAGTAACAATCTGATGTTGGGATTATCTTTGTTTTTGCAACATTTTTTAATTACTATTTTGCATATGTTTGCTGTTTAGATGTTGCATATATTCTTGATTAAATTTTGTCAAATTGGATGTGTGTACAAATTGGTCTCTTTAATTGCATGTTTTCTAATTAACTGCAGTGTAAGTTCTCAAAATATCTCCTAAGGATCTTCTATTGTACTAGCACCTTCTTTGCCTCTGATTTTATTCATGTGCATCTCCTCTCCCTCCATTGGTTCTTTTGTAATGGATTATCAGTTTTCCTTAACTTTTCAAACAATCAACTCTTTATTTCTGCTTAATTTATATGCTGTTGATTTTAACTCTGAACATTATTATGTTTGTCATATACTGCTTTGGGGTTTATTTTTGTTTTTTCTTGGTTTCTATGACCTCCACGTGAATCATTAGGTTGTCAGAAAGAATTTGGGATTTGCTTTTGTGTGTGTGTGTGTGTTTGTGTGTGTGGTGTGGTGTGGTGTGGTGTGGTATATGCACATATATCTGCCCTTGGGGTTACTCATATGCTTGCCTGCAGTAGAGAGTTCTAGTGTACTTCCCATGGTGGCTGAAGTAGTACACTAGGCGTTCTACTCCATGGCTATACTGCCTGGGTTTGTTTTTGAGCAGGAATTTCATTTCACCAAGTTCAGAGCTTGCAGGGCTCCAAGGATGATCAGGTTTCCGCTCTCCTTCTGGAATGGGATTGCTGGTACACAGGGCCATGCACAACAGCTTCATGTGGGTTCTGAAGACTTCAACATCCTCAGGCCCAGTCAGGCCCTCATGCTTGCACAGAAAGCACACTTAACCACTGAGCCCTCTCTGTAGCCAAAGATCTCAGAATTTTTGATGGAGGGACTTCTAAATATAAACATCTCTTTCATACATGCATCTAATTTCTTTTTAATTTAGCATTGTGTGGTGGTGAGCTGTTACTACCCAGCCAGGTAACTCAAGAATGAGTATGGAGAAGGACCTGGGACCAGGAAACCTAAACAGAAGAGCATTAGGAATCATTACAAAATCCCTACTCCTGTCAGCAAAGGAGGTTTTCACCTTTATATAACCCTAGCGTGGGGTCTTGCAATTTTATCGCAGACTTAATGGCTTCCTGAGTCTCTGGAATTTCCTTCCTGCACTGCCCAAAAAGGAAAGGATGTTTACTTCTAGCTCTCCTGAGCCCCCCACTGAGAGGCTTTCTTCCCGTAAATATCCTGAGAGACCCACCCAAGATTATTTGAAAGGTCAAGTTGACATCAAAACTTAACCATCACAGGTTATCTAATTATTTGCTGTATTTCAAACCTGTAGATCATAAGTTCTATATCTTCATGGTGGGAGCCTAATGTGCCAGGTGTGTCCCTTGTAGTCCTACCAGAGTGACAACCAAAGTGACCTAGTAAGTTGCTGGTCCCTGATGTGTAAGTATTCTAATAGGCTGGGTGGAACAAAATACAGTCCTAACATCCAACTAGGCAATATATGCATATAAAGAATAAATGCAGGGTATTCATGCAAGAGTGGGGATTAAACAGGTAACCTAACAAAGCCAAAGTTCCTCAGGATGTGTGTTAACTCACACCCTTATTCCTGTCAAATGGGAGGCTGAGATTCCTGGTCAGTAATGGGTTCAGGTAGGCCTGGGACCCAGTGAGACCCTGCCTCCAAGAAAGACAGAAGAAATTGAAAAAAAAGGCCGTAAACAGCAAGTGATATCAAAATGGACAACTTCACTCTTAACCCCAGTTTATATAATTACGAATGACAAAGCAGACCAAAAGTCCATCAATGAACTCTAGTACATAACCTGTCCTGGCAAGGAAGGTTCAATCAGCACTTCCAGCACAGCCTATATGTCTGGCTTTGGGGTAGGTATTGCCCCAGTGTAAGTTGGCAGTGTTACATTTTGGGATGGCTTTTGTCTCACCTATGCTAAGTTTGAGGATGGGTCCCTTTTTGCCTTGCTGTGTGTTGTAGTCAGTTTTCTAGTTGCTGTGCAGAAAGAACCCAAGCAATAGCAGCTTGTGGAAGAAAGGGTTTATTTGGCTTATGGACTCAAGGGGAGACTCCATCCTGGCAGGGAAAATTATGGCATGAGTAGAGGAGTGTACAGCACCTCTGCCACAGCACTGGACATATCAGCAGGAAGGTGTGTGAAATACTGGCAAGCGGAAGCTGGCTTATAATCACATAAAGCCCGCCCCCATCAACACAGCTCCATTGAGGTTGTAAAATCCATACTGCCATCAGCTGAGGATTGAATACCAGAACACATTCATTTGTTTGTGGGAGACACCTGGATCAAACCATAACAGTCCGCCCCTGGCCCCCACAAATAATCATACATAATGTAATTTCAATGTTTTCAGCTCAACTCTTAAGTTCCCAGAGGTTTCAACTGAGCCATAATTCCAAAAATAAACCCATAATGGCACAGAACATTCACACTGCAAAAAATGAGGTACAGCAAAAGCAGATTAAACCAATAGAAGATTTAAAACAAGCAGGGCACCATCAAACTCTAACTCCAAGTTCAATGATTCTAACTAGTCACAAGTCTTTTGGAGATTCAATTCCACTCCTCCAGCTCGGCTACTAACAGTCAGGCTCCATCCAGTGCTGGCAGCTTTCCTTGGCACCCATCCATAGTCCTGGAATTCTTTGGGTCTCCATTGCAACATACTCGTGGCTCCATCATGTTCCATGTAGGCAAACTAGCACACCTGCTTCACATGCCAATGGCCATTTTTCAAAAACAAAACTGTGTTGCAAATCCTTTGGCCTCTCTTCTTGCATTTGTTATATTCCACAGAACCAGGTGGGCTACCAGCTTGTTAATCCAGGGTGGAAGAAAGCATTCAGGCCCCTTACTTCAAAGGATCTGCATTCTTCCTGTTGTTCCAATGCAGACCAGCTGGCCCAATCTCAATGGCTGTAATCTCAAACAATTGCAGGTGAACGGGCCGCAGTTTCACGCCAAAGTTCTTTCTTTCTGTGCCATCTCCATATGCTCACATCAGTCCATATTTACATAAAACAGCCTTTCACAGGTTCCCAGGATACAGGCAGGCACAACGCAGCAAGCCTCTCACACAAACTGTTTCTGGCACACTCCTGCCTAGTTCTTTCTCACCCTTTTAAGTCAAACCTCACAGTCCATAGTTCTTTCTTGAAGCTGTGCTCACAGCACTGCAAGGCATCTCTTAAGACAAGGTTTCAAACCCTTCCATATTCCTCCTTCAGACAACTTCCAAAAGGTCCAAAGCCACTGACTTAGGGTTCCAGCAGCAACAGACCCCTCTCCTGTTACCTAAACTGTTGTAGTCAGGATTCTACTTGCGGTGCAGAAAGATCTCGAACAAAAGGAGCTTGTGGAAGAACGGGTTCATTTGGCTTATGGACTCGAGGAGAGACTCCATCCTGGCAGGGAAAATGATGGCACAAGCAGAGGGGTGGACATCACCTCTGCCACAGCACTGGAAACAACAGCAGGAAATACTGGCAAGGGGAAGCTGGTTTATAATCCCATTAACCCACTCCCAACAACACAGCTGCATTGAGGTTGTAAAATCCAAACTGCCATCAGCTGAGGATCAATTACCCAGAACACATTCATTTGTTTGTGGGGGATACCTGGATCAAACCATGACACTGTCGGCTCTGCTAGGCTGTTTGGGTCCATGGATCTGCTCTTTAGATCAGCTGTGCTGGATGCTGTGTGACTGTGGGGTGGCTCAGGTTCTTTGAGGTCCCCAGTTCTTCAGAGGTTTCTGGTGCTGGAGGTTGGGTGAGAGGCATGATTTCCCTCTCGTGTAGTGGGTCTCCAGTCCAATTAGAAAGCAATTGTTTTTCCCCACATTAGAATGTCAATATTGCCCCAATTGTGCCATTTTTCCTGGCTGGACCATCTTTTTTTTTAAAGTGTCTTTTTTATGAATAAGTATATACATTGTATGAGCGAGTCTTGTGAAGGTGTCCCCGTTTCCCACTGGGGTACATCCTCTGTGTGCATACTGGATCTGTCCATAGATTAGGGGAACGTGAACTTCACCAGAGGTAGCCAGATTTTCTTTCTCTTTTTTTTTTTTTACTTCCACGTTTGTGTATTGTTGCTAAAGGGAGCAATATCTCTGGATATTCTCCCCCACCATGGCTCTTACATTCTTCAACCGCCTCTTCCACTCTGTTCTCTGAGTCATAGTGAGTGAGTTTTGAGTCTGCTTTGCTGTTGAGATCTTAAGTATCTCTGGATCTATACCCTGGGTTGTAATGAGTGTCATTGGTGTGTGTCTCCATTGACCTTTCATGTGTTATCAGACTTGCTGTAGTGATTGGTCTCCTGTGTATTTTGTCACTTTCTCTTGGTTTTCATTTGGGCCTTGTGTGAAGGCTAGGTGTGGTTTGTCTCCTGCCAGGATGTCAGCCACCATTCAATATCTTGTTGGTGGAATTGAGTTGTCCCTGGCTCTCTCACTGCCTTCTGAAAAATACAAACTGCATCTCCATCAGAGAGAGAGATCACTATAGGTTAAATGAGAAAAAATTGTTATTTTGGCTTGCTCCTAATGGGTGTAGCCTCTCTGTAGCTCTCTGGTAGTGGGTATTTCCCATAGGAGCCCAAGATCTTCATCCCCATAGGATTTTGCCATGGATTCCAGTTCCAGTTCAGGGTTCCTTGTCAATGAGTTGATCTCATAGCCAATCATTAGGCCCTTGATTACCCTCCTAGGTTTAGCGCCACTATTGCACAGATGAGCCTTTCTTGACTTATGTTCTCTTCCATATAGCAGTGTGTTCAGCATTCTTGTGACAACTGTGTATATTGTATATCAGTGGTCTCTGCATTCTCCAAATGTCATTGACCAATTTCCCCTGGCAGCTCATGTAACACCTTCCAGTACTATGCATGTTACCATCTGGGAGTTGGTTATCATTCTGGAACTAGCAGGATCTCTTGGTGTTGTTTGATGACATTCTGTGATTTCTTCAGCAATAAAGTCTTACCTTGGGCCTGGGACAGCTAATCAAGAGCTTTGACAGAAGTCTCTCATGATTTAGATGCCTCATGGGTCTTTTTGATCAACAGTTCAATGTGGGAAGGAACCAATAACTGGGACAGGGAGATACAGGCCTGAGCAATTATTCTTGATGTTAGGCTTCCTCCCATTCTATTCATGGCCCTCTATCATGGTTTGATCCACGTGTCCCCCACAAACAAATGAATGTATTCTGATAGAATGATCCTCAGCTGATGGCAATTCAGGAATTAGAACCTCACTAGAGCTGTGTTGTTGAGTCGGGCTTATGGGGGTTATAAGCCAGCTTCCCCTTTCCAGTATTTGGAACACCTTCCTGCCACTGTTTGCAGTGCTGTGGCAGAGGTGATGTCCAGCCCTCTGCTCATGCCATCGTTTTACCTGCCAGGATGGAGACTCCCCTCGAGTACATAAGCCAAATAAACCCATTCCTCCACAACCCACTTTTGTTTGGGTTCTTTCTGTGCAGCAACTACAAAGCTGACTATAAACAGTTTTTGCACCAGGACATGGGGTCATCTGTTGCTGCTAGAACCCTGATTCTGTGGCTTTGGGTTTTTTAAAGCGATCTGCAGGAGGAATAAGGACAGATTAGAACCCTTGTCCTAAGAGGTGCCTTGCAGTGTTGTTAGTAGAGTGTGATGGACCATTCTGGTCAGAGTTACAAGACCAGAATGTAGTGAGAACTATGGACTGTGAGGTTTGGCTTACGAGGGTGAAAAGAACTTGGTCAGGACTGTGCCAGAGGCAGTTTGTGTGAGAGGCTTGCTGCACTCTACCTGCCTGTGTCCTGGAAACCAATGCAGGGTTGCTTGATGGAAAGATGGACTGGTGTGAGCAGATGGAGATGGCACAGAAAGAAAGATCTTTGGGTCTAAACTGCTGCCCATTCACCTGCACTTGTATGAGAGATTACATCCATTGAGATTGGGCCAGCTGGTCTGCATTGGAACAACAGGAAGAATGTGGACTCTTTGAAGTAAAGGGCCTGAATGCTTTGTCCCCCCCTGGATTAACAAGTTGGTAGCCCACCTGGTTCTGTAGAGTATGGCAAATGGAAGAAGAGAGGGTCATTGGATTTGCAACACAGTTTTGTTTTTGAAAAATGGCCATCGGCGTGTGAAGCAGGTGTGCTAGGTTGCCTGCATGGAGCCCGATGGAGCCACGAGAATGAACTGTGGGTTGCAATGGAGACCCAAAGAATTCCAGGACTATGGATGGGTGCCAAGGCGAGTAGCCAGCACTGGATGAAATTTTTCCAGACTGTGAGTAGCCGAGCTGGAGGGGTGGATTTGAATCTCCAAGAGACTTATTGTTTAGAATCATTAAACTTGGAGTTAGAAATTGATTCTTCCCTGCTTATTTCAAATCTTGTATTGGTTCAATCTGTTTTTGCCATTCCTCATGTTTTGCAGTGTGAATGTTCTGTGCTATTACAGGTTTATTTCTGGTATTATGGCTCAGTTGAAAGCTGTGGGGACTTAAGAATTGAGCTGAATGCATTGTATTTACATCATGTATGATTATTAGTTTGTGGGGCCAGGGGCAGACTATCATGGTTTGATCCAGGTGTTCCCCCACAAACAAATGAATGTGTTCTGGTAGATTGATCCTCAGCTGATGGCAATTCGGGAATTAGAACCTCACTAGAGCTGTGTTGTTGGGGCGGGCTTATGGGGGTTATAAGCCAGTTTCCCCTTGCCAGTATTTGGCACACCTTCCTGCTGCTATTTGCAGTGCTGTGGCAGAGGTGATGTCCAGCCCTCTGCTCATGCCATCATTTTCCCTGCCAGGATGGAGTCTCCCCTTGATTCCATAAGCCAAATAAACCCATTCCTCCACAAGCCGCTTTTGTTTGGGTTCTTTCTGTGCAGCAACTACAAAGCTGACCGCAACACCCTATTATTTGGTGGTGCCTTCAGCTTCCTCAGGACCTTACTGTACAAAAGCAAAGGGTTTATGATGTCAATTCATTACTAGTTTAGTTTATTGTATAAGTCCCTCTACCTTCCCATCCCTCCAATTCTTTCCATTCCCTTTTATAATCTCTCTGCTTATTGAGAGATTATTTAAATGTTCTGGTTTAACATGCTTAGGAACCACATGTGAGGGAAAATATATGGCTGTTTGCCATCTGCTCTTGTATGTGGTCACTAAGAATGATCTGCTGCAAATCCTTCCATTTTTCTTTAAATTTCATTATGTCATTTTTCCTTTTGCTGTGTAGAATTCCATAGTGTAAATGTACCACAACTTTGATATACATTTGTTTAGTGAAGTGCATTTGGGTTGGTTCCAATTCTTTGCTAGTATGAATTGAACTGCTATAAACATGGTTGAGTAAATTTCTCTGTGCTTTGGCAAGGAAACTTGGGGACAGATGCCCAGTAGAGGGACAGTTGGTAGCTGTATATCCATCTTGCTCAGGAGCCTCCAAACTGCTTTCCACTGTGGATGTACAAGTTTGCATTCCCACCAACAGTGAATGAGGGTCCCTTTTGGCCACATACTAGCCAGCATCTATTGTTAGTAGATTTTTTAATGAGTACCATTCTGACTGCAGTAATATGGAATCTCATTGTTTTGATTTGCATTTTTCTGATGACTAATGGCATTTAACTATTTTCTCAAATGGGAGATGGTCATTTGTATTTCTTACTCTGTGAATTCCCTGTTGATTTCAGTTCCTCATTTTGTGAGAGGGTTGTTTGATAATTATTTATTTAATTTTTTGTGTTCTTTATATGTTCTCGATATTAGACCTCTACCCATATTGTTGCTGTCAAAGATTAACTCCTGGATTGATGTTGGTCTATTGGCTTGTCTGTACAGAAGCTTTTTAGCTTGATGATATCCCATTGGTTAAGTGATTATTACACTTCCTGGGCTATTGGAGGTTTCTTCAGGAAGTTTTTGTGTATTCCAATCTCATAGAGAGTTCTCTCAATTTTTTTTCCAGGTAGGGTCTCTCTCTAGTCCAGGCTGACCTGGAATTCATGATGTAGTCTCAGGGTGGCCTTGAACTCATGGCGATCCTCCTACCTCTGCCTCCCGAGTTCTGGGATTAAAGACGTGTGCCACCAAGGCACTTGCCTCCAGTGGCTAAGGCCCCGGGTTCAATTCCCCCAGACTCACATAAGCCAGACCCACAAAGTGGTGGCCCCGGTGCGCGCTCTCTCTCTCTCTCTCTTTCTCTCTCTCTCTCTCTGCTTGAAAATGAATAAAAATATTTTTAAAAGACTTAAAAAAAAGATTAGTCATAAAAAAAGTTCTCTCAATTTTTTTCCCCAGGGTTTTCAGAGTTTAAGGTCTTACATTGAGGTCTTTGATCCATTTGGAGGTGATTTTTGTACATGGTGAGATGGGATCTGTAGCTTGAATAAATCATTTCCTCCTGTAAACTGTGCCTGGTTTGGAGATTCATCACAGCGGTATGTGGCTGACTGTGACATAACCCAAGAATTGAATTAACTCAAATTGCAAAAATCTCTATATTATAAGATGAAAAAAATCATGAAAATATAATACCACCAAAAATTATAAATCCATCAGAAATGACCTCGAATGAGACTGACTTATATGAAATGCCTTAGATGAAATGCCTGGCAGTTTGTTTGACTGACTTAGATGAAATGCTTCATTTGAAAAAATTCAAAAGACTGATTATAAATTTGTCAAAAGAAATCAAACTCCAGAAAGAGAACACAGGAAGCCCTGCCTCCAGTGCTGACCCTCTGGGAGCTGCACACTGGAGGCACGCACCAAGGAGCACTATAATTAGCTGAGACGAGCATGGGCACACTAGCCCATCTGAGCCCATATCCCATGAAACAATCCGGCTTGTCCCTCTTGGGTCCCGTTCCAGGCCCTCAATGTTCTAAAGTTTGTCTTGTATATCTGGGCTCAGAGAGAAGAATGTGTGTGAATCTTTACAGATTGGTTAGATTCGTGCTCACCACTACTCAGTGGGAGTGATTTGAGTCCACTCCACACTCCCTTCTTTAGGGTGCCTTGAGGGTGAGGTAAGAGTCATCTGAGGACTTCTTCAGGCATGATTCTAGCCGTCAACGTGTCTCATCTGCAATCTCATTCAGGATGGAGTTGTACAATCTACATGCCTGCCTCAGCTCCTCAGAGTCCTCCTGCCCTATCCACCATCTCCAGACATGCCAGCTGGCCAATTTCACCTTTTGTTCACAGAACCACCTGATAACACACCTCTCCATATCCTACCCTGTGCATCCTGTTCCCACCCATGACAGTCTGTTCTAGCTGACCTGCCTTTCGGCCTCATTCCCAGAACACACTACTCCTCACAATCTCTCACTGCTTTTGAGCCAAATATAGAGGCTTACCCATCAAAATGTCTCTCAATCAACTATTCTTCACTACTTTAATCCATGTTGCTCTCAACTCTCCAATGGAGAATCTCTTCTCCTTTTTAAAAAAGGCAACAAAAAAATTCATCCACATGACAAGAAAGAGAGCCTCTTTTTTTTACACATCAGTCAGGGTTCTGGAGAAATCATGAGGGAAATGATGAGTTAAGCATGGTTGCTGCTCTGCTGGCAAGCCTGACAACTTGCACAAGGGAAACAGGTGATAGATACTGAGGACACTCAAAACTATCAATGCAAAAACACTGAAGCTCCCGAATGCTCAACACTAGAGTAGACACAGCTGTTATGGCTCAGGGAAGATTACAGAAGATGAGGTAGAAAGATTGTAAGAGCCACAGGGTGGGAAGGAGTATCCAGAAGCATTGCCCCCCAATGATAACTTATAACCCATAGCCTCCTGGTGAATACTAGTACCCCACTGAGGAGGGTCCTCAGTTGACTGGCAGCAGGGAGGAAGGGAATGGTACCAACACATGACATGCCCATATATCAAAGTTTCTAATTAACTGGGGAAAAAAAGTGCCAAGTACTACAGCTAAGATGCTGCTGTTGTTGGCCGAAGAGTTGGGTGGAACTCAGGAATATACAGTCCTCAAAGATTGTGGCTTTACCTGAGAAGCCTCCATTTCAGGGGTGCCCACCAGTAATACCCCAAATGTAGCTACAGCCCCAACAAAAACCCACCTGTGCCTGTCAACCTGGTCAAGTACCTCTGACTGTCCTTACATCGCCAAAGGCACCAGTGTTAGATTTAAGTCAATTAAACAGAAAATGGTGGTCCGAGATGTCCCAGGAAAGTATCTTCTTCCATATAAATAATTCAGCTCTATTTGACAATGTTGATTGTCCTCAATAAATCTGAGAAAGTAATGTCTTTATGTGTGTGCTTGTGTCCTGTGTGTGCCATGGGTTTCAGGTAACACAGGGGTGGCCTTATCGAATGAGACAAGTTAGGTCAGATCTAACAGACCCCAGAAAACACTTTTGGGCTCTTACTTCAGAGACATGACATGCTCTGAAATGAACCTTCTGTTCTGCTGGTTTGGGGAGGTGACGCTACTTCTAGCCTCTTATATTAGTCTTAAAACTACTGAGTGGCAGCTGACATCTTCCCACTCCATGACTTTCTCATCCTTGGGAGCAGTGGTCTCTCACAGCAGTCATTATACCAGTGAAGAACAGATAAATTTGTAGTATAATAGAGTGATTCTTTGAAGGTGTTTCTGTGAGCAGAGGTAAACTTTTACTGAGAGTTCTTGTGCCTGTTGCTGCAGTGGATTCTAAGGGACTGGAATCAAAGAACAATGTAGATGCAGCTTAATCTAAGATATGTATACTAGAAAAATCACCTCACATAAGTGGATTCCCTGATTGGCTACTTCTTCAAGCTGTCTTAACTGGTGATACTTTTAGAGAGAAAACTGCCATCCTGTTGTCAGTGGCAGGAATGTCTACCAGGAAGTTACCATCCTCTCAGGTTAAAAAATGCTAAGTAAGGGCTAGAGATATGGTTCAGTGGTTAAGGTGCTTGCTTGTAAAGCAGAAGGATCTGAGTTCAATTCCCCAGTACCCACATAAAGCCAAATTCACAAGGGGGCACATGTTTCTGGAGTTCATTTGCAGTGGCTGGAGGCCTTGTTAACCCATTCTCTCTCTCTCTCTCTCTCTCTCTCTCTCTCTCTCTCAAACAAATAAATAAAATACTTTTAAATGCTAAGTAAGAAACATATTTATTTTAGTGGGAACATAAGAAAAACAGAGGAGGAATAACTGCTTATTGAAGCAAACAGATTAGAAAGTATGACCTCAGGGCTGATGAAATGGCTTAGCAGGTGAAGTGTCTGCTTGCCAAGCAGAAGGACCTGAGTTCTATTCCCCAGTGCCCACACAAAACCAGATGCACAAGGTGAAGCATGTATCTGTAGTTCATTTGCAGTGGCTGGAGGCCCTGTCATACCCATTCTCTCTCTCTCTGTCTCTCCCTCAATAAATTTTTAAAAAGTATGAACCCGACAATTCATGACTGTTTCATCCACACCTGAATGAACAATTTTATCTTGTCAGTATTTCCTTGAAGAAGAAAGAAAGTTGGGCAACTATGGAGGCGAAGAAAACTAGGGTAGGAGAAGTGTACACTTCTGTCTGTTAGGCAAAGTTTTTGCATGCTAGGTGAAGTAGGTTGAATGATGTACCCAATAGACTCAGGTGCTTTTTAAACAGCTACCCTTCAGCTGCCTCGCTAGAGGAGATATCACTGGGGGCAGATCTGATTTCTAGCCCAAATGCAGAGAGCCATTGGAGCTCTGGCTGCTTCTGCTGGTCTCCTGCATCCTCTGCTGTATGGGCATGTTTATGGTGCTGTCAGGCTGGATGTGGTTGTCTCTCTCTGCTTGGATCTGTGAACGGGAACGAGATTCTTCCACCATTAC
The DNA here is from genome assembly GCA_004024765.1 of Zapus hudsonius. Taxonomy (NCBI): domain Eukaryota; kingdom Metazoa; phylum Chordata; class Mammalia; order Rodentia; family Dipodidae; genus Zapus; species Zapus hudsonius. The sequence goes on along the minus strand of PVHP010024768.1, from coordinate 9,794 downwards.
AAAACTTCCCCTGGATCTGTAAGCTTCAATAAATCCCATTCCTCCCATAAACTGTGTCAGGTTTGGAATTTCATTCCATCAGCATGAAGCTGACTCCAACACTAAGATTTAGAAGTTACATTTATTTTGATCCCTTACAAGAGAACAGACACCACATTTCTGTAAATTACCACATAGAAAAGTATAGAAATATTGTGACAGTTGACGGTGACTGGGACCCAAAGTAACCAGGAGTGTACTTTGACTTTTGCTTGCAGGCAGGCTCCACTTATCTCTTGTCTTACCTGATCCCCTCCCCTTGAGTGGAAGTTGCCTCTTACTAGAGTTCAAACAAAATTCTGAAACTGATTGGTCAAAGATAGACCGAACAGCTGTTGCTCTGGCTTACCTGGGTGAGAGGATAGAGTCACCTGGAAAAGGAAGGATTGCCCTCTTTTCTCTCATGGCTGCCCAGCAGAGAGACCTCTGAATCTCCAGGCCTAGGGAAGTCCCCCTTACCACAGCCCTGGTAGCTTGGGCTGGGGCTCCATTCCCACATGGAACTTTCTTCCTCTTGATGGGAGCTCTCTTACATTCTCCCATCTTTCACTTGCGTAGCTGGCCAGCACAGATTCCATAGTTAAGTGACGAACACCTCCTTCCCCATGTGCTCTCTTCTCAATACTGGCTGGAGATGGCTGTAACTTGTCCTTTCCTTTTAAATAAAGTATCCCACTATACTTTATCCTCTGGTGGTCTATAATTTTAATTCTTTAATTTTATAGAACAGGTATCCGGGTGCTCTTAAGTTTTAAAATGCATTGGCTCTGGGAGCCAAGGTGGCTTTGGAAATATCCTTGATGGATTCTCTTTTAAAGTCAGGGGGCAGAGGATGCAGCTACCATAGAGCTGGAGCCAATCAAATAATGGCAGCAGGAGTGCTGTTTGTGTGTGTGTGTATGTGTGTGTGTGCGTGTGTGTGTGTGTGTGTGTGTGTGTGTGTGTGTGTGTGAGAGAGAGAGAGAGAGAGCCAGAGGAGAGAAGAGAGAGGGGTGGACCACCCCACTTTTTAGCTCGTATTGTGCACCAAATGCAAGTGACACATTTCTGTGTCAAATATTTGCCTTGGTCTTTGTAGACCTCCTTCCCAGACATGCCCTAATGTGGCTATTAGGTGGACTGTGCCCAGCATTCCCTAGAAGCCAACAGAGGCTTCTGGTGTTTCAGCTTTTTCACCTGTAACTGGAACCCAAATAGGGGGGAGGTGAAGTTTGTGCTATTCCCAAGAAATGCCATATCACGTAATAGTTGAAGTGCAAATGTGACCCAAAGGACCACAGTCCAGATTCTTTACCTTTCTGCTGGAAGTAGGGCCTAGAAATTATCAGGGTGTGTGGCCACTTTAATAAGTACCAACCTGCCAGTGAATAAGAGATGCCAGGGCCTTCTATAAAGGTCATCATGGAATGCATTCAAGAAACTACACAGATTTTCTTTTTAAACTGATTGAGCATGTATGATGTTCAGTCAAGGTAAACGTCATCATGGGTATCAGAGAATTTGGTCCAAGCAAGAGGCTCCCACAGAGAAACCACAGGAAGCCAGCTTTGATGACTTCCCAGGAGCTGGTAGGGACAGGATTCTTTCTTCCTCCATGTGTGACATATGCATTAGAAGAAGTTCACACCATCGTGGGTTGAGCCCTGAACTATGTGCTCAAAACATAGGAGAAGGAACATTAAGCAGGCATTTTGCCTGGGGCTCTACTTGTGCACACCCATAGTGCCCAGGAGCAAATGCAGTGAGTTCAAAGTAACAATATCCATCACTTACATTAGCCAGAGTTCCATTAACCTGAGCATTAAACAATTCTACATTGCTTCAGTGTTAAGCTGTAACCATGCTAAAAACCACACTGCAAAGACCTTATACGACTCCGTATCTGCCTTAGCCATGAGCACTTGTTACTATTCTGATATTGTAAAGAATGTGTATCCAGTATGTAAATTAATGCTCTTTAATTCTTTGTATACTCATTTTCTCTGCTCTTTAAATATCATCCATATTCAGAGTATAATAAAAATTATAACAATAAGCCTCATGAGGTAAGTGTTTGAGCTCCAAGTTTTATATAGTGTACATGTGTGTGTGCATTTGTGCATGTTCATGGTGAAAGTGTGTGGGTGTGTCCTTGTATGCTTCTGGAGGTATGCCTGTGTTTTTAGTGGAATACTGTGATCAGTTATCTATTCACATGTTTTGCTTTCAATAATGTATTTTAGGATGGTTGTCTAGACACCTTGGAAAAATATATCCAAATATTTTATTTTAATTGCCAGGCCAAGTATTGCACATGCCTGCATTCCCAACTTTCTGGAAGCAGAGGCAGGAAGAATTCCAAAAGTTTGAGGACAGCCTGGTCTACAGTGGATTCCAAACCAGCCAGAAATGCATCTTAGCAAGACCTTGTCTCAGTAAAATGAAAATTTCAAAGTTGCCGGGTATATTGGGGCAGCCCAGGTAATTTTTAAATTCAGTCACAAGACTAAAGCAGGAGTTTCCTCTGACTGTGAGGCCCACATGTATTATGTAACAAGTTCAAGGCTACCCTGGGCTATGGAGCAAGATCTGATCTCAACACTTTTAAAATTTAGTAGTAGTTGCAGTGGTGAGGGTGGCTCTGGGATTTCTTGATGTGCAGCAGATGCCGCTCAGCCACACTCAGGCTGCAGGAATGGGTTCTTGCTGGCGCAGTTGGTTATCTATTAGATGCTGGAGATAGACAACCCTCAGATTTCCTGCATGGACACTACCACTTGGAAGTCCCCATATCCTCTGGAGTGCTGTGCAGGTCTCATCTCTTCTCTGCCCTTTTGGGCCATGTCTTTCCTCCTGTGTAAAGGCCAGAATTAAAGTCCATCCACTACCTCACCCCCTGACCTCTAACCCTAAAATGTAGAAAGGCCCAGTCTGTCAAAGACAAAGATTTTAATGAGCTACCTTACCACTCTCTGATCCACATTTCCTCTGCATTGTTGGTCCTGGAAGCTTCTGGTGGCTTGCATCTCACACATCATCTACTCAGATGTTGTACAGAAAGGTGGGGTTGACTTGGTGCTGGTGTTGATGCTCAGGGTGAAAAGGAGACTAAGTAGTGACAGGGTAGTTTAGCAGGAAGCTGCTAATAGGCCCGTGAAGCCAATCACTTACTTGGCTATTTATATGTGTCTGTGGGGGGGTAGATGCATGCACATGTGTATAAGCCACCGACTGGGGTTACAAGTGTGCTTGGGCATCCATTGTTGGTTTTGATGGGTATCATAATATGACCTTCCATGGCCCTCTTGTTTGCATAACAGGTGCTCTTCATTCGGACCATCTCCCAACCCTGTTACCTGGATCTTGATGAAGATCACAAGGTGTGAAAGTGGGCAAGGCACTGACCTAACAGCAGTGTACTGAATGTCACTCTCAGGAACTGTGATATTCACCATAGTAGTTGGACTTGTTAGAACACATCCATGTCCCTTAGTCACTATCCATAGGTCAAGGCAACTGTGAGGTGGGGGCTCAGCTGGACAGTCCCTCCTCCAATTCTCAGGCTGCAGTCATGAGCTCATCTCAGCACCACTTACTTGATAGAGGATAACTGAACTCATTATTGGGATCATCAACCTAGTGTGCAATGGATGCTTTAGACCCTTGGGGAAGATGTCAGGTTGTGGCTTCCATTTCTCTTCCTAGAAGCTGCCTGGTCACCTTGGAGATCACATAGCAGAGGCTTCTTAGTTCAATTCAGAAGATGAACTCGAGTTTTCTAGGTGAGTATGGAACCTCACTGTATTAGGGTTCTCTAAAGAACAAAGAATTGTAGTAAAAGTGGGATTTATTGAATTAGCTCACAGCAGTCCCACAATTGCATCTGCAAGCCCAAGAATCAAGGAACTGGTAGCTGCTCAGTCCACATGGCTGGAGGCCTCAGCAGTCCTAATCCAGCACTGAAGGCCTAAAGGCTTCCTGGTGAGTTACTGGTCTTCATTCCTTGCTGGAAGGCTGAGAAAGCTTCATTCCAATAATGACAAAGAGATGCATAGCAACCAGGCAGGCAGGGAGGCAGGGGAAGAGAGTGATTTCCTTCCCCTTTTTATAGCCTTAGGGCTGAGTCTTGCAACCCTATTGCAGACTTGGCTTCCTGAGTCTCTGGGATTTCCTTCCAGCAATGCTCTCCCAGGAAGGGATGTTCATTTCTAGCTTTCATGAGCTTCCTTACATCCTGACCCCTACTGAGAGGCTTGCCTTTTTGTGAATAGAAAACCACCTGGGATTACTAAAAGGTCAAGTTAACAACAAAATTTAACCATCACAAGTCCACCCCTTGTTAAATTGACATCAAACCATATCTCTTTACATTATGCTTGATTGCAAAATGAAGACAGTATAATAAGATCATAATTCCACCTAACATGATATAACTATCCCACATACAACTGAAAATGCATAATCTCCCCCAACACAAAACAAGGTCCCTTGAATGCTTAATCTCTAAATAATAAATTAAAGTTATTAATGATATAATCTCAATATTTATTACATAATAGAGAAATAGAGGAAAAACAAAAGTATTGATGTTCATATGCACAAATATATTAGCCAAGACAATATACTCATGGTTAATTACAGTCCTCTACTTTATAACTGGTTACATGACCTTAGCTGGTATTTGTGACTCCCTTCTACTACCAATTCTCTATTTCCTCCTCCTTCAGCAAGAACCTAAGCAGGTCTTGATACTTTACCTCTAGGGGTGACCCACACTTTCATTCCTGACAGATTTGGGCCATTGTTATCACTGCCTTGATTGGGGTGTTGTAGTTTCCCATTGACTTTGATAACAGGGTATGGTAATACCAAGAGGCGCCCTATAGAGTCTCCTGCACTCCAGACATACTCTTCCTTGCCTCCATTGTGGAGGAGCAGTCCAATTTTTCCCTGATAGTCTGGATCAATCACTGTTGCTAACACTGTAACTCCTTTCTTGGCCTGTTGACCGGAGGGCATCAGGAGCCCAAAGTGGCCAGGGGCAGGTCTCAGCTTCCAGTTCAATGGAATGTTCTCTGTGCCTCCTGGCAAAAGCACTCCCCTTTCTGGAGCCAAGGCTTCAAGGCCAGTGGAGCATAGGTTGCAGAAACAGGAAGCAAAAATTTGGCAAATGGGTCAATTAGGGTGATTGTAAGTGGTACCATGTCATTTCCACCCCTTGATTCCTGAATCTGTGGTTCTGGGCTATAGGAGAAACAGTACAATATATAGGATGCTGGTTCAGAGCACACACAGCCTGCTGAAGAACCTGCCCCAGCCCTCCAGGCTAGTACTACCTAGTTGGGAAGCTTCATCTTGGTGGAGGAAGCTGGCTCACTTCATCACATAGCTATAGCAGAGAGAGAATAGCAAGCAGGCGCTGGCTCTGAAAATAGTAGTGCTTAGCTCCTTAACCCCTTCGTCTGCCTCTAGAAATCCACTTCCACCCGTTGTGTAAAAAGATTATTCAAAACCACCACACTAAGAGGAAATTTTCCATTCAAACCCCAGAGAAACATATTCCCAAACTATGGGCCCAAAACTCCTCTCTCTCCTGGCTGACTGATTTCTCTTCTGACCCTCAGCCCAGCGGGGCTAGGGAGAGCCTGAAAGGCTTCAAATAAACTAAGCAGATCAGGAATATGGAAAAGCTCTGATAATCGGGTCAGTGGAACCATAGCCCACAAAGCAGGCCAGGACCTGCTCACTCCACATGACTATGGTGGTGTCTGCTAAAGACTAAGATTTATGTAAAAACAAGAGTCAGCCAGTACTGTATCTTAATGTAAAATGTCTGATACAAAACAGTTACTTCTCATACCAAAAAATGTTGAGTGAAAAAGACAGATGATATTAAATATCAAAGTGGAATTATTCACTAAGGGTTTCAAAGTCACCATGATAAAAAATGTATCAATAGAAATGAATTGTTTTGACGGAAATTTTCATTAGTTGTAGTAAAAAAAGAAATTATAAACTGAAAGGTATAGGAACTGAAATAAAAATGTTTCCTGGGTGTGTTTCATAGGACAATGGAGCTGACAGAGGTTCTAAACACTAGAGGAAAGCCTCCACTCTTCTTTGCTAAAAGGCGAAGTTATGCCCATCACAATGTTTTTGAATTATCTCGTTTGGTCCATGTTTCCCTTCCCCTTGGCTAAAGAATCTACTGGGGAGACCAAGGATTCACCAGCATCACAATACACACAGCTGTCTAGCATGAAACAATATATCTCTCACATCTGGCAGGTTCCAGGAACATTACAGGGGAGGTGGTGGATTAAATACAAATACTGTCCTCACTGCAAGCCTGGGAACATCCAGAAGACACAATTGAGACTTAAAACTCATCAACGCAGGAAAGCAGAGGCTGCTAAGAGTTCAAAACTGAAGGAGACTTATATCCTGCCCTCCAAGGCTCAGGGAACATTGAGAAGTAGGTATGGACACATAATAAAATGATAAGCTCTGTGGGCTGGAGAGATGGCTCAGCAGTTAAGGCATTTGCTTTTTGTGCCTAAGGCCCCTGGTTCACTTCCCCAGGACCCACATAAACTAGACCCATAAGGTGGTGGCCCTGATGTGCTCGTTCTCTCTCTCTCTCTCTCTACTTGAAAATGAATAAAATATTTAAAAAAATAAATAAAATGATAAGCTCTGTGTAGCCCAGGCTATACAAACAGGGGAACCCTCCTGCACCTGCCTCATAAATGCTATGATTTTTTGTGTAGGTAGGAATACCCAGATTCAATCAAAAATACTTAAAGCCCCTAAATTGAAAAGATCCACACATCGCCAACTGTTCAGGGAACCATCTGGGGAAGGGTATTGATGGAGACAGAGATAAACACAGAGAGGCAGCACTGAGTCTAGACACACCTGGGCTACATAGAGATTTTCAGGCCTACCTAGGCCACCCAGTGTGACCCAGTGTTGAAATTTAAAAATGTAGGATATTGTTTGTGATTGGTTGAGTCCTTAAGCAAGAGGTTGGCCATCTCTGGTAATGGGTTTAGGAAAGCTATTCCTCTAATTTCAAGCCACTGTAAGCCCTTCTTGTGCCCCTTCCCTGGGTCTAAGATTGAGAAGACCTTTGGCTCTGGAGACATATGGTGTTGTTTCCTCTCTGTGCTGACTTTTTATCTCAGAAACAATGGGAATGAGAACTTGAGCCTCGAATGACAAGATAGCTGTAACCCACATCTGCCAATGAAGGTTGCCTCTGGGCCCCCCCTTTCTGACCTTAAACAATCTAGCATTCCTGGCTGAGTGAAAATGAGAGCTGTGGTCTAAGGACATCCAGGCCTGTGTGCACCTGTGTCACTTCCTCTTAGGCCCAGGGGAAACTTTCTCCAGATGATGCTGCAGCACGACAGGTAGGCCAGGCCATGTTAAGGGCGGAATTTCTAACACATGTATATATTTAATTGTGTTTAAAATCTGATTATGTGGTATACATAACTTTTAGTTATTTGGTCTATTATAGATCAGCTTAAGCAATGGTCTGGAATGGTTTCCCATAAAGTTTTGTGGGGGCATAAAATCAACATATAAAGGGAACTTTCACTCTCAGCTGGACAATAATTAAAACTTGTTCTGATGGAGGTGCACGTTTGACACAATTTATCAATTCTATTTTTAAATGTGTGATTCATCATTTTTTGTTTTTTTATTTATTTATTTTTTTGTTTTGTTTTAACTTTTAAATTTTATTTATTTGCAGAGAGAGTGAGAGAGAGAGGAGTCAGAGAGAGATAATGGATATTCCAGAGCCGCCAGCAGCTGCAAATTAGCCCCTGATGCATGTGCCATCTTGTGCATCTGGCTTTACCTGGGTACTGAGGAATCAAACCCAGGCTGAGGTTTGGGACTTCCAGGGATGTGCAGCCTCTACCTGATTCCTCCATGTTTTCTTATCTCATGAATTATCACAGAAACAAAATCAGGTCCATTATCATTCTGAACATCCTGAATTTTATTAGCCAGTCCAAAAAAGGAAGGATAATCTCTGGCAGCAAGACTTTAATTTCTGTGGTGGCCATCTCCATCAACATAGAAAATGCTTCAATACATCCTGAAAAATCAGCACAAACCAACATATATTTGAACGTTTCTGACTTTGGCATTTGTTGTGGTTTGAATGCAAAATGATCCCATAGCTTCAAGTGTTTGTGATTAAGCTTGATATTTAGTCACCACATAGTGGAACCTTTGGGCAGAGGAGCCTTTGCTAGACAGGACATGTCACTGTGGATGGGCTTTGAAGTTTTATCAGTTCAGCCTGCTGGGTGTCCAGAGTTAGCTGTCTTTCTGTCTCACTCCTTCTTTCTCTCTTCTCCCTCACACTCTCTTCTCTCTCTGCTGGTGATATATGAAGATGGGAGTTAGGTGCCATGCTTTCTCCAGTAATGATGCTTCTACTCAAAACTGGAAGCCTGAAATAAACCCTTTCTTCCTATATGTTGTTTCTGGGCAGGTGTTTTGTCCAATCAATGAAAAGATGCATAATACAGAAAATTAGTACTGAGGATTGGGGTCATTGCTGTGATAAACATGGCCATTTTTTTAAGCTTTGAAACCAGTGTGTGAGGGATATGAAAGGATTTGGAATTTTGGACTAGAGCTGCCTTGAAATTCTGCAAGGGCAGAGAGCTTAATGAATCATTCTAGTGATCATTTGGAAGACTTAAATTCAGAGAGGAGTGTAGGCTGTGAAAGGCTGTTGGCTTATGTGGCTGCAGAGGAAAAAGAAAGGAGAATGTCAGAACTGGGCTACTGGCAGAAAGGATGGCTACGTTTTCCCAGGTCCTGAGAATTTGAGAAAGTTGAATTTAGAAGTAATGCACTGATGAATTTGGTGGAAGAAAGTATAGAGCAGAAAAGACGTGAAAAAATATCAAGTTTGACAAAGGAAGAAATGTAAGGAAGTTTCAATTCCCAGGCACAAAGATCAATTTTAGGCCATTTAAGCTAAAATTGTAAAGAGATTACTAGCATTAAAGAGGCCCAACTCCATTGGGACAGTGTGAAAGATGCCCTAATGGTGAAACCAAAAGTACTGAAAGTTCAAGCTATTAGAATGCAAATTCTTCTGAAAGGAGGGTACCTAAATGAGGACTGCTCAAATGTCACACAGCACTCACTACTCCCCCACAGAACTGAAGACTTGATGGTGAAATTGACATGGTCCTGGTTGTGGAAGCATGAAAAAATACAGGCAATAGAGTCATAAAGTATATATGCTTCTGAAGGTGGTGATGTGAGGTTGGGCTGAAATCTGTACACGGAGGTCCTGTGAGGTCATGGCATAAAGCTGTGAAAATGACCCATGGGCTACAATCAAGACCCATAGATTTAGGAGTTTCCAGAACAGTGTGATGGCAAGCACCCAAGACTGTGCACTCTTGAGTGTATCTGCCCAGAAAGTGAAAAGTAGAGTGGACTGGTAACATTTGGTTTTGTGAGCACACAAAGTTGCACATTTCAGATATGGAGCTGTACGATTTGATCCATGCTCTGCTGGCTTTTTGACTTATGTTGGTCCAGTCTTCCCTTGTTATGTTTTCTTTTTGGCATGGAAATGTTTACACTATGTAATTATTTGTTCTAGTATGTATCACTTGTGTTTTGATTGTACAGAGGTCACAATTAAGAGACTGTCTTAAATCTCAGATGAAACTATTGAATGTTTTCAGGATTGCTGAAGACTAAAGAGATTTAGTCTTTTTTTTTTTTCC
>PVHP010024767.1:0-26128 GCA_004024765.1 Zapus hudsonius | reverse complement strand
GGGAAAAGGGACACGGATCGTCCCATGATTGGCTGGCTCCTGCTTGCCACCTCCAGACGCCACGGGATTGGCTAGGATAGCTTGTAGTAAAGTAGCCTTCCATTGACCTTTTGACCTTTTAGTAAAGTAGTCTTCCCAAGCATTGCCTAGCTGCGAGGTAGTGGGCGCCACCTAATGGCGATCCCGGCTCCCTGCAAGTTTCCTCGGCCTCACATCGTGGACTGAAGAGCAGCCGCTCCCCAGGGGGCCATCAGGCCTTCTGGGATGGATTGGAACTGCTGAGACTTCCAGCCATGTGGACTTAATGGCTACTGATTTGTTCACCTGTGGGCCTGCAGACTGCTATTGTTGGACTTCTGTAAGCTACCCCCAATAAATTTCCTTTTATTGTAATCCATTCTATCAACTCTGTTTCCTCTAGAGAACCCTGACTAATACAGCATGTCAGTTTCTCGCTCCATATACACTCATACCTATCTCTTCCTTCTGGAAACCTGGTCTATAATAAGTTTATCAGAAATATCTTGAAGTTAATGGAAATGGCAAAGTCCTTATAAAAATTATATCCAAAACATCAAAGTCATGTTCCATGGAACTGAAGAGATAACTCAGTCAGTAAAATATTTACCTTACAAGGACCTGAGTTGGATTTCCAGAGTCCACACAAAAATCCAGGCATTATCATTGTTGTAGCCACATGTTGCTGGGATGAATCTCCAAACCAGGCATAGTTTATGGGAGGAAAGGATTTATTGAAACTACAGATTCAAGGGAAGTTCCATAATGGTGAAAGAGGCTGGCCCCCCTTTCACAGGTCCAAGCAGCGGGAGAAACCCATCACCATCACCATACACATAACAGCCAACAGGCAGGGGGCAAGGGGAGAGAGAGATCCTTCCCCTTTATACAGCCTTAGGGCGGGGTCTTGCAACTCATTCCCAGACTTTCTGGCTTTCAGAGTCTGGAAGTTCCTTCCCAAAGCACTGCCCTCCCTGGAAGGGATGTTTATTTTTAGCTCCCCTGAGCCTCCTACAGAGAGGGCTGTCTTCCTGTGAACATCCTCAGAGACCCACCCAAGATGGCTAAGAAGGTAAATTGAAAACAAAGTTTAACTATCACAATCACACATGCTTATAAACCCAGCCCTGGAGAGGCCGAGGCAGGAGGATCCCTGAGGCCTACTGGCAGCCAGACTAACCTACTTGTGAGATCCACCCCATGCTCTCTTCTATCCTGTACACACACACTCACACATGTGCACACTCACACAATATTGGGTCTTTACAAAGTAGGAAACAAGCATTTTCAGTCATATAGAAAATCATTTAATCTCACTGGTAATCAAAAATGCACATTAGACATAAGATACTACTTACCAAATTGGCAATGTGTTGTTTTGTTTTAACAGTGGAGGTTGGAGACACTAAAAAGAAACCAAACAGACTGGTAAAAATATTTTTGTGGAAAATTGCCCAGTATGTTTCAAAAGTTCTGAGAGCTGAATTTATCCTTTTACCATAATTCCACAACTGAAAATCAGTGCTAACATTTCCTTTAGGAAAGAGGTAAATATAATTTTTGGGGGCCACAGCCATTCACTGTGATGTCTGCAACATAAAAACTCTTGATCAGAGTGGTATATGTGCAGGTGTACTAACACTGTGATCATTCATTAAATAATATGCTTGATATTCTTGCACTTTAAGTGAAAAAAAGAATATTGTGCAAGCAGCTCAACAAGTAACGAATATAACCCAAAGAAACAAATGCATATATATATACATAATTTATATATAGGCATATTTATCATAGGACTGTTATGGGTCAGAAAAAAACAAACTATCTCAATCTAGACTAAAAGTCTAGTTCCCTGAGAACTGTAACAATAATTCAGTCAGATGCAAATATGTGCACACACAAGAAAATTCAACCTCAGAACCACATTATGATGTTTCTCTGTGGTTGGGGTTCGAGGCAAGCACTTTATTTTTTTGGATGAATCAGATTGTTATCCCCTCTCTGAAGTTGTGTCCACCTTGAACATAGCAGGGCCACAGCACCTTTGTGTCGGAACAATGCTCTCTATTATAATCTTGTTCTCACCACATTACTTTATTGATTTGATAGTCCGATTTCCTAAAAGACTTCTGTAAATAGAGTTTTTATATCAACTAGGTACTTGCAACAATGCCATAAGAAGCAAGTTTTGTCAAATTCCACATTAAAGGACCTGCCGTCACTGCATTCTCTGTTGCTCCAGCATCAGGAACCTCCCTTGAAGATCCACAAAGTGAGGGCTTTGTGTGTTGTAGACAGTGCAGACATCAGAGTTCAGCCCACCTTAAGACAGGAGCTGGGGAGAGTGCCCCTCCCCAGCCATCCCAGCCTACCACTCCCCAGGGGGAAGGCCTGTTAGGAACAGCCCATGCCATAGCAAACACCAGGACCAAAGTAACCAGGATGATGGCATCCTTCCCTGGCTCACCAACCAAAGGGCTCCAAAGATACAGGACACATTATCAACGAAAACACAGAAGGCATGTTCTGGTATATGGGCAGGTTTATCACAGGTTGTGGTGATGGTTTCATGAGTATATAAAAACCTCTAAGCCTATCAGGGGAATATGCATGCACAGCTTTTTGTATGTCAAGCGTACCTCAGTAAAAAGCTTAAAATTCTTTGAAATTTAGGCATAGTGGCTTAAGACTTTAATCCAACACTTGAAAGGCTGAGGTAGGAGGATTACTGTGAGTTCAAGGCCAACCTGGGCTACAGAATGAGCTCCAAGTCATTCTGAGTTAGAGTGAGACCCTGACTCAAAAAAAAACCAATAAACCCGTAACTACCAGTTAAACGAGTAGCCCAGGAATACGATTTATGACTCAGACAACCTTCGAAAAATGAATTGTTTGAAACTTATTTGGTCTTCTAAGAATACTTGCAAAGGATACTCAACAAAGCACCAAATTCCCTCCTTTGAAAAGGGAGATAGTAGTTGGGGAGCTAGCTCCTCTAGGAAATTCCTTGCTTTGCAGACATGAGGACCTGAGTTTGATCTCCAGAACCCACATAAGCTGCCAGGTAAGGTGCTTTGAACCCAGCACTGAGGAGAAGACATAGCTTCCCTGGGGCTCCCTGGACAGACAGTCTTGCTTTCTTGGGAGTTCCTGGCCAATGAGAAAACTTGTCTCAAACAAAGGTGCTAGGTGAGTAAGGAATGACACCCAAGATTATCCTCTGCCCTCCACACACACACACACACACACAGATGCATGGTGTGCACGTATTTTCCTAATTGTGTGTTTGCACAGCATCTAGAAAAGAATCCACAGAAAATTAAACCCAATGTGGTCATTTAACCATCAAAGGCTGTCCTGTGAAAGCTGACAGTGGCCATGAATCTTCTGCACCCCAATGATGCTCCACCTCCCCACCTCTCCTTTGACTGCTGTTATTTAAAGCCAGAGAAGACAAATGACCAAACCCCTAAATCACTTGTCACTGAAAAGGTCACACTAACAGAGTTCCCAACTGCCTTGAGGAGTGTGCTTGTCTGATTTAAAGCCTCATTACTGTGACCAGGGTCATAAAACAGAAAAAGATAACAGGGGAGCTCACCGAATTTTTTCTGGGAAGCTGATATGATGCCTTTGTTCAGGAACTATAGGGAGATGGGGAAACTCAGCCAGGAACCAACCACCCCTTGGGAAGCTCCTGGCCAAAGCACTTGTTGGTGATGAAAGCCGACACCAAAACCAGACCTGGCCATGGCCTTGAGGCAGCTTTCTGCTCAGCTGCCAGCAAGAAGGAATTTATGAGATGAAACAAGGACATACAACCTAGCAGAGGTGTGGAGCACCTTTCCCGTCCCCCCTTCCCAGGCATTCATCCTCACTTTCTCTCCCCTTCCTACAGCCATAAACAACCTCAGCACGACTCCATTTCAAGACCTTTGTGCTTCTTGATCATCTCTTTTGGGCTCCCTCTAGATGCCTGATTCAGGACCCTTTAATCATCTCCAACTTGGAAGACTTTTGAGGTCCTTTTGTGAACCTTGGAAAGCTCAAGGCTTCATGACTGCAGCTTTTCTCTTTAGAAGTGTCAGTGAGAAGCCTTGCCCTCAAGTGCTCATGGCTCACAGCCTGGAACTGGGATTCCACAGCAGGATGTGAACCTTCTTGAACTCCCAAAGTTCCCACATGGAAAACCTGGGGATCTATTGTGCCTTTAGCACAGTATGGCTTACATAAAGGTCATTTTCACTGTAATTAATTGTCTTTCGTGAGCTGTGTTAAAACGGAAAAGCAGAGACCAAACAAGGGACATGAAAGCCCCCCAGGGACAGACAGGTAACATAAAAGAAGGAAGAAGGGCTGCTGTGAATGCCATTGGCCCTCCATAGCCATGGTTTCTGCCACTGGCCAAACTCAGATCCAAGACACTTGAGTGCGTTCTGAATATGTTCAGGCTTTATCATTATTCCAGAAATACTATGCCACAAAACGACCTGCATAGCATTTGTAGTGTCTTAAGCATGATGAGGGATTTAGAGTTAGGGAAGCATCAGGAGGATGTGTGCAGGTTACAGAGGAATTTCAGCCTCTGAGAATCCCAGCACCCACGGAGGCTTGCCACAAATCCACACGAACACCTCGATGGTTAATCTCGATTAGCAACTTGATTGGATCAACTAGGCAAAGGATTTCTGGGCATGTCTGTGAGGAAGTTTCTAGACTGTGCTAATTGAGTTACAAAGACCCACCCTTACTGTGAGTGGCACTATTGTATGGCCTGGGGTCCCAGGCTGCTTAGCAAAGAAATGCATTTCTCTCTGCTTTCTGACTTCAGAGAGGATGTGACCACCATGCATCTTCTGACATGATGGAAAGTATTTCCTTGAACTGTGAGCCTCAATAGACACCCCCCTTAAATGACTTCTTGTGAGGTGTTCTGTCACAGCAGTGAGAAAAGTGACTAAGTCAGACACAAAGGAATGGCCATTGTGTCTAGGTCTTCTCATTCTGGTACGTTCCATTATCCACTACAACTATATTTACAGGAGAGTTTTTCAAACTGTCATCTCCTCTTCTACAAGATCAGCCAATAAAGGTCACAAATCATGTCCAATGACCGATGTATCTATCAGCATTTGGTCATTACTTATTATGTGATAGTTGAATGAAAAAATGAAATGAATGGGTGAAATGCAATTACCTTCCACTACACACCAATTAAACAATGGCATCTCTTGGATCTCACTTCCCTAAGTAAGCAATGTATGGTATGTGGTAGTTGGGATATGAAATGACCCCCACAGCCTCGTGTGCAGGAACGGCCCATCCCCAGTTGGTGCTGCTGCCTGGGAAGGTTGTACAATCTGGAGGAAGTGTGTCACTGGGAGCTGGCCTTGAGGGGGCATAGCCTGCCCCCACCTGCGTGCTCTCTCCTGCCTCTCTTTCATTCCTCTATGCTGATGTGACAGAGTGACAAGAGCTTCCTGTCCTGTCATGCTGTCCCCACTCCAATGGACTCTATTCTCTGGAGCTTTAAACTGACACAATCTTCCTCCTTCCCTAAGCTGCTTCTGGTGTTTGTAGGCACGAGTAAATAACTGTTGGAAGGCACTTCCACAAGTCCTGCTGTCCCCATGTCCCAAAGCTGGGCTTGTGGCTGTCCCTGGAAACACAGTAGCTGCTTTAAAGTTGGAAAGTGAGGACCTTGATGGCTGATTCCTGTCTCGAACTGTCCAGTCACTGGGACAGAAGACAACGTTTCACATCTCCGTTGTATTCATGTCATATTATACACACTCAAATAAACATGCAGGTGTTCCTATGTTTGGCCACAGGAGCCGACAGGCCTTGCCTGAGTAAACGGCGATTTCAATGATCTGCTTCTTCAAAGCACACAATGTGTTTGTTTGCAGAGCTTCCTGGCACGTCTCCTGGATGGTCCATCAATCACTGTGAAGATGCCATGGACTTGAGGAGTTCTATTTTCTGGATGATTAAGCGGGAGCTCTGGGAACACAGAATTCCTCTTAGTGATCATCATGGTGGTGTGAGGACAGATGGCACAGCACGCGTTCTCAGGTCCTGTTTTAACCAGCGCACTGCCGGGCCTCCCTTTGCCTTTTCTAATGGAATTAGCTATTGATTCTCCTCTTCCTCAGACAGAAGCATGACCCAACATTAGAGCAATTAATTTTAGTATGTGGATAGCTCAGCCCAGTGTCCTCTGCCTCTAATACTAACAGCAGAGTAGCCACTCGTCCAGTTCGTGTCAGAGCAGGCAGGAGGGCTGAGCACCTCCAGGACCCAGCAGAGTCTGAAGGGCACAGAGGATGGACTCCTCCAGGAACCTGGGGGGGTGTCTCTTTGACTGGACTTCACCCACAGACTCCCTGGGCCACCAGAGCCTTCCACACTTTCAGCAGGAACACACAGCTGTTGCAAATGGAGTTAACTGAAACTCAGCCAGGACACGCTGAGATTGCAAGTGTCTGGTTTTCCTCATACTCGTCTTGTCTCCGCATCACTGTCTGGTCCTGAGATCCCAGCGGCTTTGTTCTCAACAATAATTATAATTAATATGAAAGGGGAACCTTTGATACACATCATCACACTTTAGTCCATGAAATAAGTTTGGAGATTCCCAAACCTTAGCGTTTGTGCTCTGGATCCAAGCCACATATCACCTTTGATCTTAATTGGTTCTTTTCATTTTGACACAATGCTGAAATGCTCATAAAGAATGTGAATTTTTACATAATCGCTTTAAAGCTTACACACAATCACACACGTATTATGATTTTAAATATGTTTGCTTCATGTTCTGTAAAACAATTCTCACCTCACTTTATAGGACATTAGATCCTGTCATGTGGCTAGTAGGGAGCAGTTTTTGGAGTGTAACATTTATTTATGTGTTCCTTCTCATCTCCAAATTCACCCTGTGTCATCTGCATTGAGAAAACGGATGTGCATCCTTTGAGAGGTTTTCCGTGTGAGCTGGTCCGATGCTAAGAGAATTACCAGTAACGGACACTAGAGAGCCGGGCGCTGCTCCCTGGTTGTTTCCCTGCAGCAGTGACTCCTAGACCAGCTCCTCCAGGGCCTGTGATTTCACTGGGTTCCAGCTGCCCACAGGTAGGCGACTTCTGCAGCCTCATCCCCTACAGAGTATGGTTTCCAGCCACCACTGCAGACAGTGTCGTTTCCCCTAACCTCTCCAGGGGCAGTAGCCCATCTCTGATGAGACCCTTCATGTGACGAGACCATCTCTGATGAGACCCTTCACGTGAGCAGCCTTCTCCAGAGACCCAGAGCATGCGCAAGATGATGGTGGATTCTGTGTCCTGGCAGCGTGGTGACCTCTCTCTCTCTCTCTCTCTCTCTCTCTCTCTCTCTCTCTCTCTCTCTCTCTCTCTCTCTCTCTCTCTCTCTCTCGACACAGCTGTGCCCTCTGAAGCAAGGACAGGACTCGTGCAAGGGCTCCTCCTTGGCTGCTCAGTTCCAGTATAGAGAATGGCTGTCCCTTACCTCTTCCAGCTTGGCATGCTTTGAAGGGCTTCCTCTTACTAATTCTTAATTAATCCAACCCCTGTGGAGCTAATGACCCTGATGAACCCCTCTGTTCAATCACTTCATGATTTCTTTCTCCTGACCAGACAAAGTGGACAAAGGGAATGGTATAGTTAACTGGAATTGTGTCGAGTGGCAGATGAGACCAGAAGCCAGGCTGGAGAGGCTCATCAGACACACTGGGACAACTGAGTTGAGTAAAGGCCCACCTCTCCCTGAATGTGGTGGCTGCTCTCAAGCTCTGGCTAGACAGCCATCACCACGGTCCTCTGACTTTGGGAGGAGTTCAAGGACAGTCCAGTGATGCAACTGACACCCATGAGCCTGGACAGCTAAGCAGTCAGTAGACATGCAGGACAAGCTGGAATAGAAGAAGCAACAGGCTAAATCCTAGAATTTACTCCCACTGTTCCATTCACCTTAATAAACAGGCGACTGAGGGCCACGCAGACATGGAGAGCTTCAGGTAGTACCTAAGGTTTCGTCCCCCAGGGACGGGGCAAAAGGCAGGGGAAGTGTGAGGAGTAGAGAACAGCAAGAACTAAGAACGGACACAGAGTGGCTCCAAGGTTAGGCTGGCTCCTTGCCAGCCTCCGGAAAGGCGGGTGGGATGTGAACAGACTACAGCTCCCCCCAGGCCTGCAGTACACCTGCTGAGTTCCAGGACAAAGCTGGCCAAGGAGGTTCTCAAGGCCACCTCTGGGATTTCATCAGGGACCATCTCCAGCCATCAGTGTGGGCTTGCTGGAGGAAGAGCCTTCCAACTGCACAGAGGGACAGTGAGTGCCCCTCAGGGCCCAGATTATGCAGATTGGGAGCTAGCCCATCAGAACTTTGCACTAATTGGAGTCTTTTGCATTTAAACCTTTTAACACATGTATTTACTGTTTAAGTCCATTTGACTGGATGACATACTAACCTGTTTTTAACACCAACTTACTTCATTATAAGATAAACCTGGAACCAAAATGAATGTTTAAATACCAAAATGTGCATACACACGTGAGTACACACGAGTACACACACTCATGCACACACATACACTCACATGGGCAAACACAGCTTTAGCTCATTCAGACTTTATCACAGGTTCCTGTAAATGAGTTTATAAGCAGAACAATCCAGAGGTTTCAAGCCCAGCAAGTCCAAATTGGTGTCCCATGAAGGCCACTTCTAGCTCCTGATAGAAAGGCGAAGGAGATTTCTAGAGAAAGGGCATCAATCTCAGCCCTGGGACCTAGTACTTCCCAAGACTCTCCTGCAAGCACCCCACCTTGGGGATTAGGACTCGGATGAGGACATTGCAGACGCTGTGACCAGCCTGTGGAATGCGCTTGTGTCTTTCATCCTCAAATATACCTGTCTTCTGTCAGACAAAGGTGAAAATAGCCTTCCACGATCAAGAGAGTTCTCTGTCAACCTACTTAGAATGAAGATATTTATAAACATGTCACTGATATCCCATAGGGAAAATCTAAAGATAATCCACTTAGTCCATGGTCATTACCATGTCCTCCCCAAGCATCATTTCAAACACTGAACTCCAGGAAGTTTCTTTATATTCCAGGAAATTACATGCCCCCTACTTTCCTTCATTTAGGGGAAAATGTTACCCCTTAAACCAGCCAGATAATACTGACCACAAGTAAAGGGCACCTGGCAGAGATCAACTCAAAAAACAAACAAACAAAAAACGTTGAATTGAGTGATGGGACTGGGAGAATATAAGAAAGCCATTACCATGGTACCTTCCAGAACCTAAGCATTAATGCACATACTGTCAGAGCAGATGCATCCATATGCACCATCTCTCCTAATTACAGGAGCATCAAAAAAAAAAAAAAACCCTCTCCTTTGCTATTAGCCAAATTCATGTACAACAGCAAGAAACTTCTCCTTATTACCTTTCATGTTAAGTGTTCTTCTTTTTGTCTGACACAGAAACCCCACCGGAAGGGACTCAGGGTCACCTTGCTTTGCTCTACAAATCCTACTGGAGGGGACTCAGGGTCACACTACCCCTGCTCTATATACATAGGCAATGACTGTTGGTCCTCCCTTGCTCAGCACTGGTCTGTGGCGTGTGCTTTATTCTTCCCAGGTGTGTACCAAAGTCTGTGACATTCAGGGACTGTCTTTGCTGAGCCTTCTTTCCTTCTATGCTTGAATTCTCCAAAGTAAGCAACTTGGAGTAATGAACACATATCCAGATTTCCTAGGTGAAAGGTTAAGTTTGGATACAGTTTTCAATTTGTTTCTCTGAAGCAATAACAAAACAAACAAAAATCTTGCAGAGGGCATCTCATGGTATCTATTTGTTATAAATGGCAAGGGCCACTGTCTTCTAGTTGTGGACCACTCGTGCCCCAAGAAGGACCCATTCATCCTCAGTGGGCCTCTCCTCATGCCCAACGATTAGCTTAGGGCTGGGCAGGCTGTACAAATAAGAGCCTAGATGTGAATCTGTGACCCATGTCTGCCTAATGGAGAAGTTGCTCTGAAAAAATAAAACACTCCCCAAACCCAACCAGAAACCATGGCCCCTGGCACGTGTCTTTCTTTTAACTATTCCTGAAAGCACCGAGCACATGCAGTTTTCTTCGAGAATGCATACCTCCACCCCTTGCCTATTTGGGTAGGAAGGGTGGCTAGATTGACCTTGCCATTTACTACCAGGAAACTGCATTAGTTCACTTTTACTCCAGACCATGCCCGAGGCCCGCAATGATGCTGAGTGCTCAGCAATCCCATTGAAGGAAATAACTATTGAAAAGAATAAATGTTGACAACACACAGCTATTCTTCATGAGCAAGGAGAGGTTTGCTTCAAGTAAATTGATTTTCATGTGCACATGCCTGCACCGGAGCAAATGCCAAATGTATTTCCCTTTATTGTGTTCCTGCTTGTACTCATTACGATCCCGTCTTCAGAGCTCAATCTTGGAGCCACGGGGCTCATAGGCTTGACTGTCTGATACAACTCCATTAGGGATTCATGTTTTATTCAGACTAGCAATGTGGGCATATCGATTGGACTTTAAGTAGCACATTATTCGATTAGACAGGATGTTTACTTTTTCTTTAATTTGCAGGCTTGGTGTTTAATAGGCCTTGGTCACCGAAGTCCTATGGATTGTGCAAATTGCTGCTTTTTCAGTGAACTAGTGAACAAGGAAGATCAGAGCTGGATTCCCAATGAGTCAACCTGAAGGAATGCCTTCTTTATCTGGGCAAGGACTCTGCGCTTTGGCTTTATACCTCATCTTCAGCTGAAGAGTAGAAGGCAGTGGTGATGTTCAAACCCCCATAGGCTCATGTGTTAGAATACCTGGTCTCCAGCTGGTGGCGCTGTTGGGAAGACTGTGGAGGAAGTGTGTCACTGAGGATGGGACTTGAGGTGTGACAGCTCAGCCCACTTGCCATCGCCCTCTTTCGACTTTCTTCATGCTGATGTGAAGATGTGGCCCGGAATCCTGCTCAGGACTGCCATGACGGGCACTTCCCCTCAACCTGTGAGCTGACAAACCCTTTCCAGTTGCTCCTGCTTAGTGTTTTGTCCCAGCAACAACAACAAAAAATGTAACTAATAGAGCCACTGCTCTGTGATGACAACACAAGGTGCTTGTGTAACTCAACACTCAAGTGTTGGTCTCTTCCACTGTTTTCCCTAGAGGTTCCAAAATCTCCTTCCAGAGCTTTCTTTTTTTAAATGAAGTTTTTTTCTTTCTGCATGTGGGTGCAGTATGTGTAGTGTGGTGCACGTGTGTGGTACAAGCATGTGCATGTGTGTGGTATATGCATGTGCGTATGCAGCAGATAACCCCACTGAAGAGGCCCCTCAGTGGAAAGGAGAGAGGGAACCTAAGAGTATAACCTGATGGGAATATGATAATATGCAAGATGCTCATACAATGAAGTTCTCCATAAAAATAAATATAAAGGTAAATTAAGAATCACCATTACTAGAGAGATCATACAAATATTCCCATGCAATTAGTTGGTTTCTGCTTATCTAAAGGCTAGGCCTTTGTTGTAGGAGACATCCTCCTCTCTTCAGAAGCTGATGATGTGATGAGGTGCAATTGCCATAGTCTCTCGGAGTGTTCATGCAATGGCACACATGTAAGCAAGATTGATACTTATGAAGATTCTAAATATGATCACAAGAAATTAAGCGTGTGAGACAAATGTGACAATGGGTTGAAACCAAGCTGTCACATATTTCCAACAAAACATCAGTGCAGTAGGTTGCACATCACTTCTGGTGATGTCTGTCATCATTCCTAACATCCCTCTCTGAGAAATATAGCTGCAGGTCTGGGTTGATAGCTTAATCCACAGTGCTTGCCTTGCACGCATGAAGACCTAACTTAAGTTCCCAAGACCCACTAAAAATGCCAGGCATAGGGGCACATATCTGAAAGCCCAGTGCAGAAGAGGTGATGATGGAATCTCTAGAGCCCACTGGCCAGCCAGACTAGATTAATTACTGAGCTCTAAGCCAGTGTCCAAAAAGGAAGTGGGCAGCCTACCTGAGGAAGGACATCGGGGTTGTCTACTGGTTTCCACATAAACCAACACTCACATAAATACACACCTCACACACACACATGCCACCACACAGATGAACACACACACAAACACACACCACATACACATGCAAGAAGAAAATATCTGTATTTATATTGAGTAACAATTAATATTGGCTTACTATATGTTAGACTTTATAATCAGTATATTTAAAAATAAACTGCCTATTTTTGCCATCTTGTCAGAAATTCTGGTACATATTCAACATGTTGGACCGGATGTCCTTGTAGCCCAGCGCAGACAGTATAAGATGACAGAGGCGCCAGAGTTTACAAACCTGCCAGTTATCTGAGCATTTTTGTCATCACCTGATAGACCACCAATGAGCAGTGTGGAAAATACACAGCCCCCAATAGTAGGACTTGGCTCGCGAAATGGATATGTGATGTGTGTTAGATCAAGATTGTTACCCGCACACTCATTCATGTGCTATTGGGAAGTCTTCAGCTGGCAGTAACCCTCCCCTGTGGGTTATTAGTTTCAGTTACCCGTCAGCTACATGCAAACTCAATAAATGTACAATTCATGCATTTTAATCAGGCACTGTTCCAAGTCAGGTGATGTTTCTTTGTCACCATACGATGTCCCTACTGAGATGTAAATTTTCCCCTTCAGGCCCTGTTTCCAAGCTGATAAGCCACCTCTCCATCTTGGGGTACCTGCATCACTGAACTGAGGACATGTAAACAAACATCTGTTCACCACGGACAGGCTTTGATGGCAGACCAAAATAAGGATCCATTGAGGTCCAGTTTGGAAACCATTGTGCTTGCTTGGATGCTTACAGGATCATGGGTGAGGACTGTGGTGACCTCCAAAGCTGCATCGTGGAAAAGCCCCATGCAGCTGCATAGATGGAGCCCCCTTCAGTCCCCTCCTCCTCCTGCATTCTCTTGCATCTCCTGGGACCATGGCAGATGGGGAAGGCATTGCAGGAGAGAGTCGATGGGATTTCAGATGAGGGCGTAAGGATCCTTCCTAAACCCCCCTTCTGTGAAGGAATGTCAACAGGAGAATCTTGTGCAGGTGATCACAGACGATGTGACTTCCAGATGGGGGCAGCTGTGTCACATTCAGAGAACAGTGTTCTGCAGTGGAACCTGTCCTGGTTATCAGCCCTACTGTGGAAGTGTCACAAAATTCTTTATAAGTTACTCTTACTTCACTTAAGAGTGGCCCAGTGTGGCACTGCTGATTTGGGTGTGCTAAGGAAAAGCAGTAAAGGGTTTCCTTAAGGTGAAAAAGTGAAAAGCTGTCATAGTATTGCAAGAACTCTTTGCTGAGGACTTTAATGAGCATCAGGTCCCCTAGGCATGGCATCAGTGATGGACTAAAGGCCAATTTCCCAGAACTCACCCTGCTGAAGCAAAGCATTTACTGGGCTTCCTTATTGAGCAAGGGAAATATTTATTTATAGGAACATGGGCATGCCAAAGTCACCTCAGCGCTGAGAAGCCTCCTCCCAGCATGACGACAACCTCGCAAGGCTGCTTGGAGGCAGGCAGCTCTCTGTCCCTTGATCTTCTCTCCTCTGTGCACTCACTCATCTTTCCCTGGTCACAAGCCCTCTCTTTTCATGAGGGAAACCTCGACAGACTCAATCTTGAGAGTTTCTTCTGAGCAGAAGCAGCTTCTTCTGAAAAAGTTGGCAACTGGTGTTTTCCTCAGAGAACCATGTCACACAACACACGCAGCATAGCATCCACCAGAGGCCTCGGAAAGTATCTCCCACTGAGTTTGTCCAGTTCTGTCTCTTAGAAATTACAAGCCCAGAGCCCTTGGCTAATAAAAAATATGCTGTTCTCAAGCCAAAACCTCAAAAGCTGGATAGTGCTTGGGGAAATCAATGCTTTAGTTTGAAAAATAAAACATGTGGGGTTTAGAAAGTCAGTGTGTCTTTAGAAGAGCTCAGTAACATACAATAACTTATTTACCTGAGGAAGAAGGTCTTTAAGAAGGTCAAGGCGATATTCAGAGAGGCAGAGTAATTTAAATAATCAAAACATAATCTGTGTCATTTTCTTATCATGATAGCTTAACCCACAAGTGACTGCACAATTTCAGTGGTGAATTAAATCCAAACAGTAGATTAAGGATGTAATTAGGGAAGAATTAATAAAGAAGAGATAAGGCAGCCCATTTTCAGCTGGCTGCCCACTCATCTGACAGTAGAGCTGGAAGAGCGGTTTCCTCTTAAGGAGGCAGCAGAGCTCGGAACGCTCCTCAGCAAGCTCGCACGAGCATTTTCTGTAGGCCAGGAATACCTTTCAGTGTCTAAGTGAGAGACCTCAAAAATAAAAAGACCAATTGTCTCTCCTATGTTTCAAGCCTCGTAACTTAATTAGAAGAGTTTTTTCTCATCTCTGTCCCTATTCCAAATATCTTGGGCTTTAAGATTTTGGAGTTTTCTTTGCAGTATTTTTGCATATATCTTAATTTTAATATAAGCAGTCATTTGCAATGTGTTAGAATAAAAGAAGGCACATTTTCACCTCTGAAACTCTCAGATCTCCTTACTTAAAACACATCATCCTGCAGAAAAGTCAGAAGCAGGAACATCACTGCAATGAAAGTGTCACTTAAGGAAACCGCCCTCAGCACACGCACGAGGCTCCATGTTAGATGGAGGACTGGAATATTCTGTTCGCCTGGTGGGCAACAAACAGCCTGTCCCAGCTCTGTCCATCCATGTGACCTGGGGCTGAGTACAGCTCTGTGCATTCCTGTCTCCTTCTATAAGACAGGATCCTAACACCAAGGTATAGTCCTGAAGACCACCCTACTTAGACATATAAGCACTGAGGGTAGAGGCTGGACATTAGTACAAAAGTCAGTGCAATCCAGCATTCATGTAATGATGTAAAAGGCAGTCTCCTGAAGCCCTTGCAGGGATCTGGCAACTGAGAAGATGGCTCACGTAAGAGCACTTGCTCACAAGCATGGGAAACTAAATTGATTTCCAGCAACCGACATAAGCATGCCTGTAACAGCAGCTCTGTGCGGGAGGGCTGGCAGAGAAAGCAGAAGTGCTGGAGCTCCCTAGTCATCCAATCTCACTCAAAACTAAATCTAATTGAAAATGAGAAACTCAACCTCCAGGAAATAGGATGGAGAAACACCCAACATGTTCCGCTGGCTTCTGCAGGTGGGGTGTGTGCACCTCTAAATGTGTACACATATACAGACAGACAGACACACACACGTTCCTGTAACAGGGATGATGGAGCCAAATTAGAGCTCAGGTCAATACATACATTTCTCAAGCTTGTCTACTTTCTATATCTAAGGCAATTATTTCCTGGGATAAATGTGCTTCCCCAATGGACAGCACTGACCTCCTTAGGAACAAGGACTTCTGTGTCTGAACCTCGCTTTCATCCACACATCCTGGATTGGAATTGATACAATGAAAGCAGGAGATTTTCGGGAGATCTATGGAGGGAGGGCATCCTGCGTGTTCTAGGAAAGCAGGAAGTTTTCAGTAGGTCTATGGAGGGAGGGCATCCTGCATGTGGCAGGAGTGTAAATGCTCTGACCAGAGAGTTCATTGTAAGCGAGACAAAATTTATAATTAGCTTATCATGTGTATGATTGATCAGATGTCATAATATCTTTGAGATTGCAACATATGAATCATTGTGACTTCCTTCTCTCCCTTGTCTTCTAACTCTAAGTCTTTCATTGAGAAAAGCCAGCTTGCTTTCCTGTGGTGTGAAATCTTAAATGTTTACATAAAGGGGTCCACATGTTGGGAAGAACAACCTTCTGTAGGGAGAGTATAAGGCTTGTGATGGCCCCAACCTTCATGAGCATTTAAGTTCCAACCTCATGGCCAAACCTAAGCTAGAGAATGTCACTGATCTCTCCCCATTTTTCTTCTACGATAACTCGGCTCCAATAAACACATAGCTCTAAATTGTGGCATTGCGGAGTGACATGTTATACAGCTTGTGACAATTGATCTTCATTGTAAACTTGCTTGGGTTTAGAATCACCATGGAGACAAATCCCTGTCTATGAGGAAGTTTCTAGATTAGGCTAACTGGAGAAGGAAGACCCACCCTAAAAGTATCCCCATGGGTGGGGATCCTGGACTTCGTCCAAAGGAGAAAGAGCTGAGCTCCACCCTTCCTCTCCTTCTCTGCTTCCTGCAACGTGACCAACTGCCATGACTTGCCCACCATGATGGACTGTATCCTGGAACTTTAAGCCAAAATAAACCCTTCTTAGCTTACATCACTTTTGTCAGGTATTTTATCCTGGTACTGATACACCGCTACAGATAACTGGTGTAATTGGCAGTAAGAACTTAGAGCTGTGAGATGCTCCGCAAATTATCGCAATGGTGCCCTCTACTGGAAACCTTCCTCTCCACACCATTGGCTGATCGCTCTCTTCCTGACAGACTCTGAGGATGCTCTGTAGTGCACTTCATGGGTAATTATCATTTTCCCTTGGTTTCCCATGTTTCAGAATTTCTCTGGAGTTCTGGTGGAATGTTTATTCCTAGCTCTGTGTATGGATGAACAGCACACATCTGGCCAATTGGCATGCTTAATTTTTCCCTAACATAGAACCATCCAGAAAGGGCCTAGACCCACGTCTGTTTGATCCACGTTTTTTGTTAACATGTCTGGGAAGAGACATTGTCTTCCTTCAGGCTGGGAGCTGGGGTGATATGCACTTGTTGAAAGCTACCACACAGACAGAGGCTGTTGTGGCTGCAGCTGAGGGAGGAGGCAGGATTTCCAGCCTGAAGTCCTCTATCAGATCCACAAGCCCTTCTCAGATACAGGCTCCATGGGCTTTCCTGCCTGACTCAACTTGTTGAGTTTTCCTCATTTGTATCTCAAGCATGCAATTAATGAGGACATGCCTTGTAGCTCTGCCAGGTCCCGTTTCCTGCCACACCTCTCCACATCTTCCCCACATGAATTCTGTCCACATCTTCTATGCATGAATCAAACTCAGGGAATGCAGCTCAAAACATCCCCAGAGAATCCCATTCAGAAAACACCACCTGCCAATCTCAGCCACTCTACAAAGCCAACCTGTTTTTTGAAATTGTGTTCATGATCTCCTACTGACCAAGCCTATGTGGAGGATATTCTAAAGTCAACACTTTTACTTTAAGAAAACATCAGGGGAACTTTGAATTCTCATAGATATAATGGCTCAGTCATTAGGAGATACAGGTCCCTAAGCCCTCATAAGCCAGATTCAGAAACAAAGAGCTTCCTTGGGGCAGGAAACACTCAGACACACTTAGTTATTTCATTAGGTGTTTAGCATCTCATTAATGTCTAGTCTAGCTGAAGTCAGAAGCCTGGACATTTAATAATTGCATAGATGAGTTGTCAGGCATTCTCTCCGTGCTTGAATCGTTTTATTCATATGTCTTTCTTTTCTCAGAAAAAAAGAGTTACATACCATTTAACATTGTGCAGTAGGCATCTGGGACTCTGGAAACCACAATTTATGGATAAACAATATAATTACTAACCCATAATAGCATAAATCCATCCCTTCATGAGAAAGGCATAAAAAGATTACAAGCCTGGAAATCCATTGTTTTTCAGGTCTCCTGTGAAGACCTTCAAGAAACTTGGCAAGGAGAAGAAAGCCTGCCTTTCTGGTGATGTGGCTGTAAACAAGAGTGTGCAGCAGACATCCGAAGGGAAGGCTTGTGATCCATCAGCTGTCCCTCCAGTGGGACACTGTGAGAACGGCACTGTTCTTCTGCTCATAGGATCCTACCATCATATCCTGGAAGGCAAAACAACAGGGCGCCTGGCTGAGAGCTTAGCTTTAGACCCAGCTTCTGGGATGGGAACCCTGCCCTCCCATGCATGTGCTTCAGGAAGCTACCTGCCTTTTTAAAGCCTCTGAAACCTCATCCATGTAATAGCATTTCCACATTAAAGTCCCATACACAACATAAACAAGTTGACGATCATTTGTGTGTGTGTATGTTCATGTGTATGTGCACATGTGTGCAGGTGAATATAAAGTGGGGGGGAGGAGGCCACAGGCCAACTATAGGGTCTTTCTCAGTCATTCTCCACCTCATTTCCTGGAATAGGGAATGGAGAACGTTCACTGAATGGAGATCTCACCAATTCAGTTAGATTGGCTAGCCAGCAAGCCCTGGGAGTTCTCCCTGTGTCTGCCTTCCCAGTTCTGCAAGGTTCACACCACGATGTCTGCACTTTTACATGGGTGCTGGGGACTGGACTCAGGTCCTCATGCTTTCATAGCAGCCCATGAATATAATTCTGATGATGGTTGTCAATAGTAAAGGGATCTAGTACTATTCATTGTCTACATAGAACTCCAGGGCAGAAGCTCTATGCATTCCATTACACAGCACACACAAGATCTTCAATAAATGTTTGAGTAAAAAGTCCCCCAATGAGAGCACCAAACTCCATGGATCAGAACATCTGAGGACAATGTCTCCATCCAGGAAACTCTCTGGACAGTAGAGGCTCCAGCTGCTGTTTTAAATAAATATTTTTATTTATTTATGTTTGCAAGGAGATAGATAAGAAAGTAGAAAGGAGACGATTTGAGAAAAGAGAAGGAGTGAGGTGAAGAGTGGGAAGGGACAGTGAGGAAATGCCAAAGTGCAGCATATGTGAGTAAAAGTGTCATAACAAAGCCCCTCACTCTGTTCAGTGAATGAACACTAACAACTCTTTAGCAGAAGAGGTTGAGGGGCTCTGAGATGATTTCACTGCTCAGATCCACTGTGACATCATCAGGGAGGTGAGCTCACTGCTCAGATCCACGGTGACACCATCAGGGAGGTGAGCTCACTGCTCAGATCCACGGTGACACCATCAGGGAGGTGAGCTCACTGCTCAGATCCACTGTGACAACATCCATGGGATGAGTGGGCAGATCCACTGTAACCTCAGTGAGGTGAGTGAGCTGGTCAGGCCCACTGAGTTATCAGTGTGGTGGCCTCTCTCTAGACAATAAGCTGCTTTTCTCCTCCCAGATACAGGAATGACAGACACCATCTGTTGTCAAGTACAGCATTGCTGTGCTTGGTGCCTTTGCTGATGAACTTCTATAATGTGGCTCAGATCTTTCTAAACACCAAATAATTAAAAAAATAATTACTTGTTTACCAAAACTTTCCCAAAGCATGCATGGATTAAAAGTAGACTTAGAAAATCAACAAAGGATTACCAGTTAAATTTGAGTTTCAGATAACGGACAAAGGCCTTTCAGTGTCTCCCATGGAGTGTCTAAACTAAAGCGAGCCTTTTGCTGTTGGTTGGATAACCAGCTGTAACTGGGCCCTGTGCGAGGTGCTCTATCTGCCTGTTGCAGTCAGCTCTTCTCAGCACTGTACAGGTTCCCGCCATCTCACCCACACCTCATTGACAGTAGTGCTCTGCTGTGTAAAGAAATTTATTCAGATTGAGCTAAGTTAAAATTTAATAAAACATCAGCTTGCCACAGAACTAACAAGCAAATGGCAACTGTTAAATTAAAACCCGAGCTTGACAAGACAGCACAAGAGAGAGGAGAGTTCAGAGGAAGACAGGAAGCTGTGACAAGTTGGGCCTGAAATCATGACTGTATTGCATGAACCCTGGATCTTTGGAAACTAAACTAGCAGCTGCCACTAGTCTCCGCTGGATTCTTAATGTCTCAGTCAGACCCCCCTATGCCTCTCAGCCCTCCGGGGGCTTCTTCAAGAGGCAGAACTGACTTGCGACGCCTTTGTGTGTCCGTGTTGTAGTGCAGAGAGGGTGCGGTAAACAAGACATGGCCGAGCGAGCTCGTGTCTCAGATGAAGGTGACTTGGGGAAAGGCAGCTACAACCTCTCTTTAGTCCCAGATCTGTCCCAGTAGCACCAGATAGATCTTAAAGAAA
Organism: Zapus hudsonius; assembly: GCA_004024765.1. NCBI lineage: Eukaryota > Metazoa > Chordata > Mammalia > Rodentia > Dipodidae > Zapus > Zapus hudsonius. Next base: position 6,063 of record PVHP010024767.1, on the reverse strand, counting down.
CCTGACTGGTTAAGACATTTTTTGAGCTGCCTGATAGTTCAAATAAGAAAAAGAAGAAGAGAAGAGAAGAGAAGAGGAAAGGACACTGATGAAAACCGCTCTGCTCCCACACAGGCAGAGACCTGCTGGCGTAACCTTCGCAGCCTCCGCCTCGCCTTCTCTTCCTCCATCTGGGAGGAGAGGAGAAGGACAGAGAAAGGGAGAGTGGGAGGGAATGAAAGGAGAGGGAGAGGGGAAGGGAGGCTGAGGGGAAGAGAAGGGCAAGGGAAGGGAGAAGAGTGGAAAGGAGAGTTATTTACGGAAAACTCAGTAGAGAACTGTAATCCCCGAGATAATTTCATTTCTTCTAGATAAAAAATAGCAAGCATTGGGATTTTTGAAAAGTAGATTTGCATATATGAATTACATATACTTCTACATCTATTTAATTCTGATTAGATTCACCAAGAGGAAACACGTGATTTGCAGAGTGGCCAGAGAGAACCCATGTCAGAAGGAATCACGGGGAATTGATACAAAGCCTCATTTATAAAATAACACCTATGAGGTCAGTTTTGGCAAGGGACATTTTTTCCACTTGACAAATTACCACCTTTATCTTCAGACAGAAAAATAAAGCAACATTAAGTTATCAGGTCATCTGAATGAATAAGCAGATGTTTTGCTAAGTTATTGTAATTTAAAGCAATCTTGATGTGCTTTTCCAAGATTTATACATAATGTGTCAGGCCATAAATACATATTAATGGAGCTTCTTGCTGCAGACCTGTTTCTGTTTTCTTGTGTGGCATCAAACCCAAATCCAGAGATTATTCAGCAGCACCTAGACAAGCACTGTCCAGTAGTACCTAGATAAGCACCATCCATTAGCACCTAGACAAGCACCATTCAGCAGCACCTAGACAAGCACCATCCATTAGCAGCACCTAGACAAGCACCGTCCAGTAGCACCTTTCACAGTGATGAAAATGAAAATGCGGCTCACTGTGACCAGAGAGTGTTTGATACATGGTAGCTGTAACTGAGGAGCCAACTTTTGAAATCAGTTACATCAAAAGACACGTGTGGCTATAAACTATGTTCCTGTCCAGATTTTTAAAATGTTTTATATTTTTATTTATTATTTTATAATAAATAAAAGCAGAGAGAGAGATAGAGAGAGAGAGAGAGAGAGAGAGAGAGAGAGAGGCATTCCAGGTACTCTAGCTGCTGAAAACTGACTCCAGATGCATATGACTGTTCATCTGGATTTATGTGGGTACTGAGGAATCAAACCTGGATTTTTGGGCTTTATAAGCAAGCTCCTTAACCACTGAGCCATCTCTCCAGCCAATGAGTGGACTGTCCCCAAGAATGCATGAAACAACAACAATGGGTGTGAACATTCCTGGCATTGACCTCTGCAGAAACACACACACTTTTTCTCATCCTCAAGAAATTCCCCCTTAGTAGGAGAAAGCCATTTATTTTTTGTTTGCTTGTGAGTTTGTTTTGGTTTCATTTGTGTACAAAGGACTCAAGATACAAATCTAATTGTGATGTCTAATTTTGATTGTCAACCTCATGGGCTTTGGAATATGTGTCAGAAGATACACTTCTGGGAGCATCTGTGAGGGCATATTCAGAAAAGTGTAAAAGAGGAAGGAAGACCCGCTCTGGATGTGGACATCAATGGCTGGGGCACCAAACTGAATAAAAAAGAGAAAGCAAGCTGAGGCCAGCGTTCACTGTGCTCCTTATGGCAGGTCCAAGATGACCAGAATGTCATGCTCCTGCTGCCACACCTTCCCTCCATGATTGACTGGACCCTCTGACTGTGAGCCAGAATAAATGAATAAACCCTTCCTTCTGTAAGTGGCATCTGTCAGGAATTTTGTCAGAAGCTAATCCACCAATAAAAGAGGATGACATGATGCAGAAAGCATCCGTGTTCAACAAGCCATCATAATTCTAGAAGTCTCATCATTATTCTCAAAGCATCATGTCTGGAATAGAATGTTTGTCTATTTTCATAAGACAAATGAGCATTAATTTAGAAGTTTCAAGGAACAACTATTGGATCTATATGTTATAAATTATTTTCTCTTTTCTAAAAGGTGTTACGACTGGGATGCAGAGGTTCATGGTGTGATTTATAATAACCTCATTGCTCAGCCCAGCAGACACTTCCTAAAAACTTATGATATCAGGTGGAGGGTAGCTGTACTGGCCTCATTGGGAGAAGAAAATTGGAAGAATTATGGTTAGGAGTCCCAATAGCATTTTAGTGATTTCTGTCAAACATGTTGCTAATAAGAATGAATTTCTTACAAATTATTTTTGGAATGAGAATCTCAGGCAAGTGATTTCTATTACTTGAGTTGATATGATCCTGTAACAGGATTGGAAAATAATATTTATGCCCTCACCTATTCCTTCAGCGTATGGGCTGGTGTTTACTTGGGAAGTGGGTGAAGATGGGCTGAAAGACACAGATAGGGCTCCCAAACCCAGGGGCTTTAATGTTGTGGTGGTGAGAGAGCACTGACACCCATAATTAAATTACTCTATATTTGCATATTATGATAGAATTTGGAAATTACTTTTAACAACTGCATTAATAATATCAAATCTTAGAGCATCATAAACACTGCAAAAACACAGTACTTACTCTGTGCCTGTGATTACATAGATCTCCATCTCAAACCTGCTCTACTTACTTTTCTCCTACCTGTGAAAACTGCTCTTCTCATCCCCTCTTATTAACATTGTAACTGACAACACTCGAGGAAACAGAAAAAGGAAATGAAATAACCTGATAGGAAAATCCCAATATATAATATAGTAATTCAAGAAACACACACACACACACAGAGAGAGAGAGAGAGAGAGAGAGTGAGAGAGTGAGAGAGAGAAATATAACCCATGCAAAAATCATGACTCCTCCAGAAATGATGTCCAGTGAGACTGAATTAGAAAAAATGCACATGACGAATTCAAAAGAATGATAATGATTGTGCTCAAAGAAATTGAAGTAGAAGACAAACTCCCAAAGGAAACAGAAAAGTAACTTGGTGAAATAAAGAGGGGGATACGAGAAATGAGGAAGGAAATGCAAATACTGAAGAAAAAAGATCTGAATTACTGGAAATGGAAAACACAGAAAGTCAAATAAAAGCTCCATAGAAAGCCTCACCAATGAACTGGATCAAGGAGAGGACAGACTTTCTGATCTTGAAGGTGAGGTGGAGGATTTGAAATATTCTAATGAGAAAGATAATAAAACGTTGTGAATGGGAATTTCCAAGACATTCAGGACACAATGAAAAGAATACATCTAAGAATTCTGGGAATAGAAGAAGAATGTCAAGGAAATTTCATGGTAAATATTTTCAACAAAATCATAGAAGAAATTTTCCCAAAATTTGGAACAGAGGTGCCTGTATAGACACAGGAGGCATTTAAGACACTAAATGCCAAAAACCGACCTGTCCTCATCCTACTATAAACCACTGAATACACCAACTAGAGAAGACACACTGAGAGCAGGAGGAGAGAAATACTGAGTCACCTACAAAGGCAAGTCCATCAGTGGATGATGGTCAACTATCATGACTAATAATTCACACTGAACAATTTCAGGGATTCTTCGGTATCTCTGATGCGCTTGGACTGAGAGACAAGAAGAAGCTGACCTTCAGAAGAACCATTTGGAAAAATAACATATTTAGGAAGTTCATGGGGATCTTTTTAAATTTTTTAATACCATTATTATGAATAAGTTTATACATTGTATGAGCAATCTTGTGAATGTGTCCTCATTTCCCTCCTCTCTGTCCCCTACCCACTGGGATCCTTCCTCAGTGCGCATACTGGATCTGTCCATAGGATGGGGGTATGTGCTGCACCAGATGTAGCCAGTTTTTCTTTCTCTCTTTTAAATTCCCCTTTGTGTATTGTTGCTGAGGGGGGGGCCATGTCTCTGGATATTCTCCCCCACCATGGCTCTTACATTCTTTCCGCCCTCTTCTGCTCAGTTCCTTGAGTCATGGTGGGTGAGTTTTGAGTCTGCTTTGTTGCTGAGATCTTAAGTATCTCTGGACCTTTGCCCTGGGTTGTGGTGGGGGTCACATCACCCCGACATTTTCATCATCATCATCATCACAACCACCACCACCATCTCCACCATCATCAATCCCATCCCCACACCACCATCATCTTCACCATCACCATCAGCACCACCACCATCATTCTCACTGTCATCATCACCATAATTAAACCAATGCATTCTTGCCTTCATCACCCTCACAATAATAATCATCATTACAGTCTGGTAATTACTGCTGGCATCATTGTGCTTCCAGCATTATTAGTGCCATTAGAGTCACCACCAAACATCTTCATCACCAAACTCTAACACTGGTTTTCTGTTTAGTTGTCACACTTCCTCACTGCTGCCTCATGGAGCAAGAACGATAATCTGTAGAGGAAAACAGAAAAGCACAGCTGCTGAGTCTTTCCAGGTCACACTGTCTGACTCAGGTTCCTGCAGTCTTTAATGTTATGCTTCATGACTACCCAGCAAAGGTTGAGTCATTTCCTGCCCCAAACCCAGGACCCAGAACGTGCATACCATATTTAGATGAAGGGACGACAAGACAAAAAAAGAAAAGAAAAAACATAAAAGAATAAAAGGGCAAATAAATAAAATAAAAAATTAAAAGAAAATCAGACAGGAATTAGTGTCAAATTCTCCAAAAACCCCGGTGTTCCGAACAGAAACTTCAACTATCTTAAAATAATCTGACATAACACTTCCTCTTTGTTGTGGTCAGCTTTCTAGCTGCTGCGCAGAAAGAACCCAAGCAAAAGCGGCTTATAGAGGAATGGGTTTATTTGGCTTACGGACTCAAGGGGAGATTCCATCCTGGCAGGGAAAACAATGGCATGAGCAGAGGGTGGACATCACCTCTGCCACAGCACTGCAAACAGCGGCAGGAAGGTGTGCCAAACTCTGGCAAGGGGAAGCTGGCTTATAACCCCATAAGCCCACCCCTGACAACACAGCTTCATCGAGGTTGTAAAACCCAAACTGCCATCAGCTGAGGATCGATCTATCAGAACACATTCATTTGTTTGTGGGGGACACCTGGGTCAAACCATGACACGCTTGCTCTAGACCATCTCCCTGTATCCACCCGAACACACACCCGGAAATTGTCAGCATTGTGCACACACACAGATCTATTGGTGCTCAAATGTGTCTTATTCATTAAATCTCAACTTGTTTTTCCAATCGACTCAACTGCTCCTCTTCTAGTATCCCCTTCATGACTTGTTCCTACACAGTCACCAACTTACTCTCTCATATCAGTTACTTCTTGTTGCTTTGAATGAATACCAGAAGTATTCGTTCACTTCTGTGAGATCAGAAGTAACTCACATAATGTAAGAGTTTAATTTGACTACAGTTCCAGCGGGCAGAACCCATCATGGAAGGCCAGAACAGGAAGCCAGCATCTGATCATCACACCAGCAAACAGGAAGCAGACAGAAAGAGAACAACAAAGCGGAGCCAGGCATGGTGTCGCACCATTAATCTCAGCAGAGGTAGAAGGACCACTGTGACTTTGAGACCAGCCTGAGATTACATAGTGAATTCACATTCATTCTGGGCTGGAGTGAAACCCTACCTCAAAAAGCCAAGACAAAAAAAAAAAAAAAAACAATAAAAAGGAACAACAGGGCTGACCATAAGCCCCAAGGCCTGCCTCCAGTGGCGGTGACCTGACATACTTCCTCCAGCAGGGCTCCACTTCCTAGAGGTTCCAAGATCTTCCTGAACAGCTGGGGGGCAAGTGGTCAAACATATTTGCCTACGAGAGGCATTTGAAACCACCACATCAGTGCTTCTACCAAGGTTGGCTCCTCTTGACACACCAACATTCTTATCCTGTGTAGAAACAATCACTTCTTAACCTACCTGCCTCCACCCAACTCCACACTGTCTAGGCTCCCTTCTAGGCTTTTTGTTCTGAATTCCCACCACAACCTCTGCCATGTAGAAGGCATGGCCACCGAGGC
>PVHP010024766.1:0-26145 GCA_004024765.1 Zapus hudsonius | reverse complement strand
CCTGTAGCTCAGCTACTCACGGTCCCAGAAAACATCTGGTGCCAGCAGCTTGCTTTGGCAGCCATCTCATAGTCCTGGCATCTCACTGGGTCTCCACTGCAACCCACGGTTCATCCTCATGGCTCCATTAGGCTTCCACACAGGGCCTCCAACAAGCCTGCTTCACATTGTCATGGACATTTCCAAAAAACAAAACCACGTTGCACATCTAATGACCCTCTCTTACTGTACCATCTGGACTACCAACTTGTTAATCTAGAGGGGAACAAAGCCAACTGTGAAGAGCAGGAAACCTTCTTCAGCATTCAGGTCCCCTACTTCAAAAGAGTCCACATTCTTCCCATTGTCCCAATACAGATCACCTGGCCCATTCTCAATGGTTGTCATCTCTCAAACAATTGCAGCTGAACAGGCAGCAGTTTCAGCCCAGAGATTTCATTTCTTTCTGTGCCATCTCCATCTGCTCACACAGTCCATTTCTATGCAAAGCAACCCCTGTACAAGTTCTCAGGACACAGGCAGGCAGAACGCAGCAAGACTCTCATGCAAACTGTTACTGGCACAGTCCTGAGAAAGTTCTTTCTCACCCTCGTAAGCCAAACCTCACCTTACAGTCCACAGTCCTTACTGCATTGAGATCTTTACAACTCTGACCAGAATGGTCCATCAGGCTATACTTACAGCACTGCAAGGCATCTTTTAGGCCAAGGTTTCAAATCCTTCCACATTCCTCCTGCAGATCAGTTCCAAAAGGCCAAAGCCACAGAATCAGGGTTCTAGCAGGAATGGCCCCACTCCTAGGTACCAATTTAATTGTTGCAATTAGCTTTCTTGTTGCTGGCAGAAAGAACCCGATCAAAAGGCAGCTGTGGTAGGAATGGGTTTATTTTGGCTTATAGACTTCAGGGGACACTCCATGATGGCAGGGAAAATGACAGCATGAGCAGAGGGTGGACATCACTTCCTGGCCAACATCAGGTGGACAACAGCAACAGGAGAGTGTGCCAAACACTGGCAAGAGGAAGCTGGTTATAACACCCATAAGCCCACCCCCCACAATATACCTCCCACAAAGTTCCAATTTCAAAATTGCCATCAGTTGGGGATCAAATGTTCAGAACATTTATGGGGGACACCTGGGTCAAACCATCACACTATGCAACCCATGTTGACTTGGAATTTTCTAGGCAGACCAGTTTGGCCTTGAACTCATTGTGGTCTTCCTGCCTTAGCCTCCCAAGTGCTGGAATTATAGGTGTTTACCATTACGCTCAGCTTAACAAGATGCACATAGAGTCTTGAAATAGACTAAGAAAAAGATGAGTTACCCAAATAAAACAGGAAGCACCATTCCACCATCTGCAGAAAGATCAGAGTTCCTTTGTTTGTAATAAGAACCCTTGGGACCAGAGCTGCTGAAAAGATGTCTGTAATCTTGGGTCACAGAATAAAGGGGAAGAGGGTCTCCCCACTTCCTCTGTATTGCCAGAGTACATTTTGTTGCTGTGTTGTGATTTGAGTCCATCTGCTCCAAAAGATCATCTGAAAAATCTATAGTAAAAACTATTTTTTGTTGTTTTTTCAAGGTAGGGTCTTGCTTTAGCCCAGGCTGACCTGGAATTTACTATGTAGACTCAGGTTGGCCTCAAACTCATGGTGGATCCTTTTACCTCAGCCTCCTGAGTGCTGGGATTAAAGGTGTGTATCACCATACCCAGCTTTAAAAATATTTTTATAGGGTTGTAGAGATGGCTCAGAGGTTAAGGCACTTGCCTCCAGTGCCTGGGGCCCTGAGTTCAATTCCCGAGGTCCCACATAGGTCAGACCCACAAGGTGGTGGCCCTGGTGCTCGCTCGCTCACTCTCTCTCTCTCTTTCTCTCTCTCTCTGTATCTCTCTGCTTGAAAATGAATAAATAAAATATTAAAAAATATTTTTATATATCCAGCGGAGTGGGGAGGGGAGAGCAGCGGGGAATTAGGGATAACAACTCATTGTTTGCCCACTAAATATTGTAACTCATTATGGACAATAAAAAAAGGAAAAAATATTTTTATAGTAGATGCTATGCCATATACTGTCTCCAAATTATCTATGAGCTATCACATATTGTTATGCCCCAGATTTTGTTGGATTAACAAGCTACATAGAGGGTCATAAATAGATTAAAATAAACATTAGCTGCATAAATCCCTAGGCCAGTACCTGACATGGAAGGTCCTGGATAAATAGGTGTTATTGGATGAATGAGCAGAAGATCTGTATTCTACCACCAGTTTTCCCATAAAACATATCATTTGGGACATATATGTAAATCTCTTTGGGCCCTAGTTTCCTGATCAGTAACAAGGTAGTCAAGAGGCAGGGGAAAGACACCAGTTTTCAAGGGTCACTTGCTATAGTTAAAGAAGCATCCTAGGAACAAAGTTGACATGACAGCTAAACAGGAGAGAGACAGCTACAGCGGTGCAGAGCACGGGCTTCAGCTGGTCCAGCTCCACACATCAACCTGGCCAAGTTCCCGTCTGCATAAACCTCCATTTCTTCAGCTTTCCTGGTGTTGATAAGCGAGTTTACTGATGGGCTGATGGTGAAGGTTGAATGAGATATGAGACATACATCCCATCAATCGCCGCATAATTGTTACATGATAAATGACAACTCATTATGACTGCATAATGAGACAGGTGTCTTATTAGCCCAGTTTAACCAATGAAGAGGCAGAGGACGCACACCTTGCCCAAGGGCACACACACAAGTCTTTCCTCTGCTTTGTCCTCCTTATGTAAAGCCTGATAGAACAGCCATGAACCTTGTCATTATTCTCATTTAGAAAACTAGCCCATGTGGTGACTTCGAAGTGTGCCCAGATTTTACCGTTTCTGTTTCTAAACACATCGTGCCTGACATTGAGCAGAGCCAACAGGATCCTTCTTCTGGTTAATGGAGGTCATAGTCTAAGCTGCGAGACTATATGTTTCAGAAAAGGTGGTGGAAAACATATTAGAACCACAGGATTGGGAGGAATGCTTTGGAATGCTGTCTTTCAGACACAAAGTGGTCATTGATGACTTGGTTCTCAGAGGCTGTTGTTACCTGCGCAAAGACCTGCAGAATATTGGACCCATCAACACGTTGTCATGGAAGATGGGGAAAAAAAGGGGGACACATCAAAATGAAAGAAGGAATAATTAAAAAGAAAAGGGGTTCCGTGGAGGGGGCTGAGAAGGAAAGAAAAGAAGGGTGGCAGAAAGGGATTATATACATTTTGAAAAATATTTTTAATTAAGACTCAAGTTTAAAAGGGATACAGAGATAACTTTTTTCCCATTGAGACTCAATCCTAATGGTATTTTTTCCCATCATTTGGCTTTTCTTTGGGCAAAAATACATACATACACAAATTGAAAAAAATGCCAGTCACTATCCCATGGTCAAATGTAGCGTGCGCTTTGCAGTCCTGTGAAGGTTAGCACAGACCAGCTGGGCACTCATACACATTTGATCTGTGGGGAGAAAACAGCAAGCAGCTGGGGCTCCTGTGGTGGAGGATGACGGGAAAATCACATGGTTTTACAGAGGACAGACAAGTAGGCAGGGGATGAGTCCTTTGTGAAAAATGTTATCTTGGACATGTGACCTTGGAACTGAAGGAGTCGTGCCCGAGAGAATCTCCCCCAGAGCAGGCACAGGTGGGTTTTATTTCTGATGCCTACGACCTGGAGGCATCCACGGGGTGCCAGAAACTGCCTCCTGCCAAGCCCTGCTCGCCACAAACATGGCCCGCTAATATGGCTTCAGAACAGTTTGATCATGGCAGGAGAAATGCCCATCTAACCCATTTGCCATTGATTTCTTAAGCAGATTCAGGGACACAGGACGAAGCACAGCTTTTTCAGGAATGGCTTAAACTGGTTCTGGAGAAGAATAAATTAATGCGATATGAATCCGAGCTACTGATCATGTAAGTAAGCCAACATTGACACCAGTGTCCCCACAGCCCAGGGCCAGGCGGGGGTGGCTCACCATCCCGGCAGAAGTCCTGGGATTTTTTCCTCTTTGTGCATACGGAACAGTGATTAAGGCAAATTGATACTTTGTGTCTTGCATATCATGCTGGTATTAGCGGGAAGAATCTTTAGTGGTCTGCTCTCGCTCTGTGGAGTCTGACAGCTGAAATAGATTTCAGGTAACAGGCTGGAGGGTGGCCAGTCCATTCCTGGCCCCTAGGCGTATGTTAAAGAACAGTCACACACCTGCGGTAGGAAAGCTGTTTGTCCCCTGGTGTGAATCTTACGAAGGGCTTCATGAGGTCTGCCTGGCCATTTCCTGGTGGATTTAATGGAAGGAGAGCGAGTTCTCACTGTAACTGTCTCTATCTGCTCTGAATCAGAGCTGGCAGTCTGGATGGGGATTCAGAAAGTAGACACAAAGCTCACCACACTCTTCGGAAACAGTTAAGGGACACTGTACCCGTGACATGGTGGAGGAGAGAAAGTAACGTTGAATATAACCCTACTGAGTTCGAGAAATTGTGCTGGGAGTTTTCCTTCATCTTGTCTCATTTCATTCTTTCACCCTAACTCTGCCTGAAAAGTATTTGGGGAGGGGGTCTAGTAAGTATTATCACTGGGTTCTTAACCCCTTGAGAAATAAAACATCCAAGTCAATATATGGGACCTCAAGATATCACCTTTATGGACATGGGAGATGGCATGATGACCTGAGTTTGGATGCTCAGTACCCACTTACAATACTGGGCGTGGTGGTGCTGCCTGTAATCCCAGCACTGGAGAGAGAGAGACAGTTACAGGACTTGCTGGTTAGATAGTCCAGCCAAAGTGCTGAGCTTCAGGGTCAGTGAGAGACCCTGTCTCAAAAAATAAGGTGGAATGGCCGAGTGTGGTAGCACACTCCTTAAATCCCAGGAGGCAAAGGTAGGAGGCCATGAGTTTGAGGCCACCCTGAAACCACATAGCGAATTTCAGGTCAGCCTGGGCTAGAGGGTTTCCTACCTCGAAAAACCAAACTAACTAAATAAATCAATAAGGTGGAAAATTAGATGCACCGGAGCTTCGTTGGGGAAAGTCTTGCAAAAGATACAGAGAAAAGGAGAGGAGGTGTAGGGGAGCTTGAGAGCCGATAAAAGCAGTAGAGGAAGGATGGAGACTTGGGTAGGAGGAGCCCCAGATGCGGTTCAGCTGTGAATCTCAAGACATGGGTGTCTCAGAGGAAAGGTGCCCCATAAGAGGGGTTTCAGGCAGGATTGCCCACCTGTCATACCTCAGCTGTGTCAGCCATTGGACAGCAGGGCTTTGAAGCAAGATTGAACTAGATCCTGCAGTCCAACTCACTATGTTCCTCCCAGAGTCCTCTCTTAAAGAAAGATCTTGGCCATCTCCCTCCATGAGCTCTCGCAGAAGGCCCGGAGAAGTTCATTGTCAGTAACCAAAGGCAGGGTATTACTGAGCAAGGTAGAACCTTTAGAAGTACTTTTAGAAGTGTAGAAATAGGGGCTGGGATGATGGTTAAATGGGCGAAGTGTTTGCTTCACAAGTATGAGGACCTGAGTTGGTTCACTGGTACCCATGTGAAAATGCCAGGCATCCCAGTGCTGGGGAGACAGAGACCAGAGGATCTCTGGAGCTTGCTGACCAGCCATCCAAACCTAATTGTTGAGCTTCAAACAATGAGAGACTTTGGCTCAAAAAGAGGCAGATGACATTACTGATGAACGATACCTGAGGTTTTCTTAACGCCACCACATCTGAGTCCTTATTTCTCTGGGGAACTTTCAAGTGACATTTGCACTGCTTGGATCAGGCATGTGGGTAACTACACTCTGGGAAATGGCTGGGTTGTCCCCTGGCCCTGAAAAGTTAAATTCCCAGCCAGCCTTTGCCAAGGCGTCTCTCCCTGCTTTGCTGGTCCTTGGGATGGAGGGAGGCACTGAGTGCCCAGAACTGGCACTGAACCATCCAAAAGCCCCTGGCCCTTCTATCCGCATCACCCATGGCGAGATGGAGGGTTCCTGGGTGTCACCTGGACAGAATGTCTCACTTCTTTCTTTCCTTCTCGTTTTCTTCTTGACCACAGTGAGAGATTTGGGAATTGTTAAAAGTGATTTGTGTGTGTATGCATATGTGAGTATATGTGAGTGTCCTGTGTGCACATGCAGAGGCCAAAGGAAGCCATTGTGTGTCTTCTATCCCTCTTCTACCTTATTTCCTTGAGACAGAGTCTCTCACCGAACCTGCAAATGCTTTTTTTTTTTTTTTTTGTGCTAGACTAGCTGTGATTCCAGAACATGCCCAATCTCATCTGAATAGACTAGCTGATCAGGGACCCCTAGTAACCTTCCTATCTGATACCCCCTTAGCACTGGGGTTATAGACATGTACATGGTCACACTTGGCATCTTTACATGGGTGCTAGGGATTGAACTCAGGTCCTTGTGCTTGTATAACAAGCACTGAACTATCTCCATAGCCCAGAAATGATTCGTAAGGTCATCTTTTACCTAAAAGATGAGTTTCCAGTGGGCATGGCTTCCCCCCAAAGATTACTTCACCCCAACTCCAGTCTGCCCCTAAAGAGTGGTCTGGGTAGTCTTCTACATTACAGTCTCTGTTCATCATCTCTTGAGCCCTGTGGGTCTCAGTCATGTCTCACTAGCAGTGAGATCCTCCATTTTGAAATACTCAGATACTGGCTCTAATATCAACACAAGACTATGGTAGCTACTGTCAAAGGGTGTCTTCATCAGTGTCTCTCCACACATCCCTCAGTGGACAATCTGAACATTCTCTCATGCCCAGGGCCCAAGAACTGGAACTAAAGGACAATCAGAGCAGACTGGAGCAGAAATTAAGAGAGAAGCTTCTTAAGGATGGTGAGTACAGTGACATGTTAAAGACACCCCCCCCCCCGGACAGTTCAGCAGGGTGTGCTGCAGACCCCAGAATGGAATCCTCTTCCTGCCTCACACAGCCAACCAGACTGAGAGCCAGCCTGCCTCTTGCCACCCTGAAAGCACAGCAGGTCTCTAGTTGGCACCATTTGCTTATGAGACCCAGATTTCCTCCACCCCATGTTTTAGTGGGAACAAAACCCATTTGTTTTATTTTTATATTGATTTCTATTGAGCAGGGTCAGCTTGGGAGCTGACCCTGAACTCTAAATACTCCCGTATCAATGTATAAATTAAACCAAGCGCCTGACTTAAGGGGGTGGGAGGGTAGATTCTGGCTTACAGTTTAACGGGATATAGTCCATCTTGGCTTACAGTTTAATAGGATTCAGTCCATCGTGGTGGCGAAGTCGTGGTGGTGGTGGGCTGCTCTGTGGGAGGGGAAGGGAGAAGGGGAGCGGCTACCTGCTCACATCACAGCAGACCAGGAAACACAGATAAGACTGGATTCAGGGCCTGGATATAAGCTTCCAGGCCTGGAATATTCTCTCTTCCCCGAGAACAATTTTCTCCAGCTTGATCTAAAGCAGCTTCTGTATTCATCTGCAGCTGAGCTCATCTTGCATGCAAGCCTCTCCCACCAGTTAACACAGAAAACAGGAGCACTTGACCTTTCCCAGTAAACTTGATCTGATGCAGTAATTTGCACAGTCCTTGAAGGAACTGCTTTGTCTCAAAGATGGTTTTCTGTGGTTCTCTCTAGAGTGACTGACAGGTTAAGGGGAGAGGCATCTGAGAAGTACCTACTTGCCCTAAAGTGCCAAGGATAGCCCGCAGTTCACTGTAAGTGCCAGCAAGGGAGCACTTGATGGACACAGCAAGTCAGAACATCCTACACGAATTCCTTATGCTGCCAGGAGGTCTGAGGAAGGACAGTCACAGGTTTGAGGCCAGCCTGGACTACACGGTCTCAGAAAAGCAGGGACTGGGGATATAGTTCAGGGGCAGAGTGCTTGCCTCATATGCCTGAGGCCCTGGGTTCCATTAGAAGCACCACAAAAAACAGAAACAAAACAAAACAGAAAAATAATCAAAACCCACCCCATACAATCAGGGGCTGGAGAGATGGCTCAGTGGTTAAAGGCGCTTATGGATAAAGCCTATCAATTCATCAGCATCCATGTAAATCCAGACACAAAATGGCACATTTGAAGTAATAAGAAACCCTGATGTGCTCACTTGTTCTCTCTCTCTCTCTCTCTCTCTCTCTCTCTCTCTCTCTCTCTCTCTCTCTCATACACACACACAAAGGGCTGGGGAGATGGCTCAGTGGTTGAGGCACTTGCCTGCAAAGCCTAAAAACCGGGTTTGATTCCCAGTGCCACGTAAAGCCAGATGCATGGGGTAGCACATGCATCTGGAGTTCATTAACAGTGGCTGGAGGCATGCCGATTCTCTCTGTCTCTCTTCTATCTTTCTTTGCTTGCAAATTAATTAATTGATCAAAAGCAGACCCAATCTGTAATAAAGGAATGACAAAACTACTTCTTCTTTGGTGAAACAGGAGCTCCTGCTACCAGAGAGACACCTCCCAGAATGCCTTGCTGTGATTCCCCACCTATACCAATGGAACCCAGGCTTTTGTTCGCTTGCTGTCTTGGAGGGAAGATAAGCTCTTGGGGTTTGGCAGAGTGTGGCTGTATTATTTTTCTCACAAATGTCCCCCTCCCCACTGCCCACATATTCTCAAGGTGAACCAAGCTGATTACTTCACCAAGGGAGGTTCCTAGGTGTTAAATTCTCTTCCTTGAGACCAGAGGGCAGAACAAGGTCCCAGCAATTGCAGACGCCCACACCAAACTCCCTTGGGCCCAGTCTTACCTGAGGCCTTATGTTTCCCTTTGTTTTTCTTTTCTTTTATTCTAGAGAGCCAGAAAGATGAGAAGGACTTACAGGAGGAGCAAGAAATACTCTCAGAGATGATGCGAGTGATTGAACAGAGAAACAAGCTCGTGGACTCCTTGGAGGAGCAGCGTGTCCAAGAGAAGGCAGAAGACCAGCACTTTGAGAACTTCGTCTTCTCTTGGGGCTCTCGGCTGAGCAGGACGTGAGAAGCCCATCCACCCGAAGCCTAGAACACTACATTTTCTCACCCAGGAGCTGGATGTAGACTCTTCTGCGTTTTTCTTTTAGTTAAAAATCTCTGACATGAGTTGGGCATAGCATGTCATGCCTATGATCGCACAACTCAGAAGGCCGAGGCAGGAGGATTGCTTTGAGTTTGAGGGCAGCCGAGTCTATATAGTGAGTCCCCAGGCCAGCCCCAAATCCACAAACAACCAAAACCCTCATATCTTTTACATATACTATGATTTCCCAAGATTTTTTCAGAGACTCTAATGAAATAAACCATAGACTCCTGAACTTGGCAGTGTGTGTCAGCCAGGCTCTCAGACTGGAGGTGTTCTTGGCAGGTGACCAGCTTTGCTTTCCCTGCAAAGTTCTACCAAAGCTCGACCAGCCCGCTGCTTATTATTCGCCCTCATAATTCATTGAGTTACATGCTGTAAGACTAAAGAGCTGCCTTTTCATTAATACATTCTTATTTGTCTTTTTTGCATGGATGACTGGTTCCCAAATGTCAGAAAGCAGCAGCAGCAGTTTAAAGATTAGGTTAATATTTAAATTGTGTTTCCAGAGACAGAGGAGAAACCTTAAGGTTACTGATGACATAAAGCAAATAACTCATATAGCAGGTGTTAATTCAATCCAGGATGGATTTAATTTACCAGGTATATTTATAAGCCTTAATATAATATACATAAGCAATGAGAGTTTAATAGAACATTTGAGCCTTAATTTTCTTTTATTTCTTCAGAAAAAGAAATAAAACTTTCATTTCATGCCAACAGGGCTCTTAGTTTTCACCAAATCCCGTTGGCTTAGCAAAGCTTTTTGTTCCCACAGGGTTCTGTGAGAGCCCAGGAACATAATGATAAATGCTCTCAGAAAATGAACGACTTTGAAGTGCTTTCTGAGTGAGTGTCTGTGATGGCAAAAAGGGGAGCTTGGGTTTGTTGACAAAACATTGGTAAGGTGCTGTGGCAGACAGCTGAAAACACACACACCAAGGAAGCAGGCGAGCTGTGTTTTTCCAATGGCTTCTCATCTGTGGTCATTTTGTGGCCGTGACCTCTTTGGAGCAAGGACAAAACCACTCTGACTTCTAGGTAGAGCTGAGAGCAGTGACTCTGATGATCCAACTCCAAACAGGGCCAGAGATTTTCCTTTCATGATGCTTTCAATCTGTCAGGAAGGCTGGTGGGTAGAGTTGGTGCTCCGGCATGCTGGGCTTCCTTGGGGGCCTGTACAGTGTTTAGGGGACCAAAGATGACAAGATTTAACATGGTATATATGACCATTAGAGTTGACAGTTCTCCTTCAATAGGATTCTGCTGTTGACAAGAGGCTGAAGAACTCTTTATGGTATATCTGGCCACTCCTTTCTGCAAGTGTTTAAATGTGTCATTGGACAGAGGTGCTTTGCAGGAGATGGTCCAGACTCGAGACCCACTAACCACTTCCCTTGGAGAGACTGTCTGTGTGGACCAGTCTAGTTAAGTGGTCAGCCAGAAGCGAGATACATACAGACTGCCCGAGTCAGCCCATGGTTTGAGGGGCAGTTAAACGCAACCCTTTTGTGGTATACCAAGGTTAAAGGTTACTCTTTCTTATTTCCTCATTTCCCCCTAAGAATCAAGTCCTTGAGTGCTTGAATTCTGTTAGTAGGGAACATGTGGAGGCATTTTCTTATCTACCTACAAAAACTAGGCCACTTCTGTATATTTACCTATTTTTATTTATTTGTATATTTACTGGAAATAGGAAATGCAATTTCTTCATCCTTCTGGTTCTCCTGTGGTATATTTGGAGAGGAACTTTCACCACAAAGATATTAGCATGTAAACAACGCAATGTCTGAGATGTTGGAGGCAGAGATCTGTATAGTACCAAAGATGTATGAGACAGGACTGGAAAGATGGCTCAGTGATTAGAAGCACTATAAACCTGATGACTAGAGTTCAGATCCCCAACCTTCACGGAAAGCCAGAGGCAAGCAGCACACACGTCTGTAATCTCAATGTGCCTATGGCAACAGGAAAGTCGTGAGAATCCTGAAGCTCATGGGTCAGCTAGTCTGGCCTTCCCAGGGAAAACGACAGGAGAGACTTTGTCTCAAAAAAGCAGGAAGGCATGATCTAGAAGTTATCATCTGACCCACACATGCATATCATGGTGCACATACATGCCCATGCACACACTGTACATACACATAATCACAAGCACACGCACACACACGCACACACACACACTCCCTCCCCAAGATGAATGGAGATCATCAGAATAATATTTGCAGCTTTCAGGCATTCAGAAGCATGGATACCCAGTAATTAACTCATTTAAAGACACATGTATAACTTCAGTTTTCACTCTGGAATATACAGAAATAGCCAAGCCCCATCTTTTCTACCAGTTAGCTAGACTGCACTATTTGATGTCTGCATATATTGAACAGGTGATGGTCAAGTGTGATGTGTCTGATTTGCTGTTGCGCAAAGAAATTGCTACCTGTCTTAATTTATAGTTCCACTTAGCAAAGAGCGATTCTCTCAGAAAGGCCGAGAAAGATGGTGATTCTTGGTCCCACTCTTGTGTGGATGTAAGAAAGAGGCATGGCGTTCACTTTTCCCACAGGCTCTGCACTGTGGCTTAAGGATTAACCTTATGTGGCTTTGTTTAAAACACGAACCTTGTACTTAACAGTTTTCAGTTTAAGATGGCCTTCTGTTTTATATAAAACTGTATCAATGACTTTCCCCAAAGGATCCAAATATTGTGACTATCAAACTCCTTAAAAGGATTCAACTCCTTACTTATAACAGAGACTGTTCTAAGACCCTCAGAATGCAAAATATATTTTGTGGTTGCTGTCTTGGTTTTGGTTTTGATTTTTTTGAGTCTCATTCTGGTCCAGGCTGACCTGGAACTCACTCGGTACCCCAGGCTGGCCTCAAACTCACAGTGATCCTCCTACCTTAGCCTCTGGAGTGTTGAGATTATAAGCCTGAATCACCATGCCCTGCTGCAAATGTGCATTTTGAAGACAGTTTCTATATATGCAGTATGACGGTGTTTTGTTGAAAGCACATGGGACCTTCCCTGCCCCAGAGGAGTGCTAAGGAAGAGAGTCAAGAAGAAATAACATAGGACGCTGAGCGGTACGAACTCCAACCTCGGGTGATATTCCACAGTCTCCCACAGCTTCTTAACCAAGCCATGGATTTATGATTGTCATAGACTCAGACTTTTGCCTTCGTTGGACTCAGAGCACTGTCTCCAGCCACTCACCCGATTTCCTTTTTTAACATGCTCTGAATACCCATGGCGTCCTCAGCTCAGGGCTGGATGCTGGGATACACAAAGGACTCCTCTCTCCATCTCCAAAGAGATACAAAGATCAAGAATAAACATCGACCTACTCACGTTCATCTCTAGCACAAAGCCTCTACCTCCCCCATTATGGTTAGGTTCCTTTGGCAGTAAGAAGAAAAATCCTATCAGGTTGTACGGTTTCATTTAGACCTGGACTTTGGCAGTGTTAGGCTGCCTGCAATCAATCAATGGTGGGATGCAGCATGTTAATTTCAACCGAGAAAGGAAGTGGCAGGTGTTTCCACCTCTGACGGGCTGCAATGAAATTGATGTTTTCTGTGTTAGGGAGGCAAACGAAATCCAGTAATGTCTCTCTTCCCAGGAAGCACATTTACAGGCTTTTTCTTCCAAACTGAAAATGGCAGCATGCCCCACCCAGGTGGCTGATCAGAGAGCCACCACAGCAGGGCAGAGGTGCAGGGGGCAGCTGGCACCGCCACAGGAACGAAGAGAATGGCAGTCTCTGGATGTGGGGAGCTCCATTGTGGGGGTTCATTGTCCTCGGAAGGTTCAGCCTTGGGGGAGGGTATACTATTTCACCTACCGTTGCTCTTCCAACCTGGCTGCTGAGAGGCTTGTAAGAGATTAATTTGCTCCAACCATTGGTAACTATTCACACGGATGGAAATGTGTGATGTGTGCACTGCTATAAATACTGAAATGAACAAAAAAAAATAAGTGGTTTTGGGTCTCCGAAATCAAAACATTTTCATGTGGGCTTGGTCTGGCCCCTCTGAGAGTTGCATTCATTTCATCTCTTTCTTCTTGATGAACGAACCTAGACAAAGCCTTCATTTTGTGGGGGAGTTTATGAATGGGTGTGGGGGTGTCTTATTATACCCTAGCACCTGGAAGGGTTTACCTGTCTCCCTTTCCCATTGGCTGTGAGTGGGAGGAGGGAGAGAAGTTCACCTCAGATGCATTCTGTCAACAAAGAAAGCTATTTTCAGGTCTGGGGAAGGGGAGGGACTAGGCTGTCCTTGCCCAACCTTCCCTGTTCTCGAATCTTCTTACCTGGGGAAACCTGGTTTTGAATTCCACTCACTCACCTGAACACTCAGATCTGGCCTCGCTCCTCAGCTCACAGTCCTTCAGGATCAAGTTTGTTTTTCCCTCTCGCCTGAACCCCAGCTCATTGCAGATCTACAGACTATTGGGTATAATAACTACACCAGACTTGCCCATCAGGATATGAAATAGTTCTGGGAGCTCTCACCATCCCTCGCCATTTCCTTCCATTGTATGAAAGCTTTTGTCTGATGAACTGTTTGAAAGGATTCACTTTTTTTTCCACTGACTATTAATGAAACATGCATGCACTCACCCATGCTTTGCAAGCACTGACCTACCAAGTGAAGAGCCAGCCCCCTTGGGTGGAGTTTGGCCAATTTTCCCCAGGCACCTTCTGGGGCTCAGCTGCCCTCTTGTCACTCCCGAGAGACACAGTGAGCCTTTATGTACCTGTCAGCTACACTTTACAATCCCTATGCCTTCAGGGAAATCTGGGTAGCTTCTAGTTCATTTCTAGAAGAAGGGGGAGGAGGAAGAGGTAGAAACAAACCAACCAAACAAAAAACACCACCACCAACAACAAAAAACACACACAAAAAATTAGGTGCAAAGCCCTGGGTTTGATCAACCCTAGCACCACAAAACGAAATAAAAACCAAATAAAAAAAAAAAAAACACCAGCATTCCAGTTCTTTTGAGGATCCCTTGGCCTCCATCTTGTGAATTAAACTGGGCCCAGCTGTCAGGTGCGATTCTAATCTCTGCCTGTGTTTCATCCCCATCTAAGCTTGAAAGCAAAATCCTTAAGGTAGCATTATCCGCATTTTCAAAGGGTGAGACCGAGAAGCAGAGAGATCCAGGCACTCACCCCAGGTAGTTCAGGACCAAAGAAAGGACCAGACCCAGCTGTGGCCTGAAGAGCCTGAGCCCTTGACCTCCAGGCTGTGGGCATGGCTTCCCTTCTCCTCCAGCTCTCTGCGTCATGTTACTTTTTGTGACCAGCTTCTTCCCTTCCTGTCTGGGGAGGGTTCCCATCTACAACCCCAACAACACTCTTGGGCCCATTCTGTCGGGGTAAATCTGGGAACAGAACCCCAAGCTGCTACTTTGACCAAGGATTTTGTGTTTCTGCGCTGTCTTTATATTCTCTAGCAGGAATGTGGTGGTTCCAAACGTTCAGAACCACACTCTGACACACCTCACTAGAGTCTTTCGATGAATATGAGCCTCTTGGGAGATATCACATTTATTCGTGGTGTCCAAATACTCATGACACTAATGAACCCTGAGGAATGCTTTTGCCTAAGATTAAGATCCAGGATCACACCTTGGACCTAAATTGGCATGGTGACACATGCCTGTAATCCCAGCCCTTAGGAGGGGGAGAGAGAGAGGCAGAGGCAGTAAAATCAGTTCAACCTCAGTTACATAATCAGTTCAAGACCAGCCTTGCCTACAGGAGACCCTGTCTCAAAATAAATAAATAAATAGGGGCTGGAGAGATGTCTCTGCAAAGCCTGAGGGCTCAGGGTTTGATTCTCCAGTACCCACATAAAACCACAAAGTGGTGCATTCATCTGGAGTTCATTTGAGGTGGTGGGGGATTCTGGTATTATTCTCTCTGTCTCTCCGACCATCATCTCTCTGTCTCTCCTCTCTCCTTGCAAACAAGTAAATAATTTTTTTAAAATGTAGGAGCTGGCCAGGTGTGGTGGGACATGCTTTTAATCCCAACACTCAGGAGACAGAGAGGTAGGAGGATCGCCATGAGTTCAAGGTCAGTCTGGAACTAATAGTTCCAGGTCAGCCTGGGCTAGAGAGAGACCCTACCTTGGAAAAACTAAAAGAAGAGAAAAAATGCAGATGCTAAGGAGATGCCACATAAGCATAAAGACCTGAGTTCAGATCCAGCACCCACATAAAAAGAACAAGTAGGTATGGTAGTGTGTGCCTGTGATCTCAGCACTCGGGAGGAAGAGACAGGAGACTCCTTAGGGTTTCCTGGCCAGCTAGTCCAGCCCCATGGGTAGGCTCTGGGTTCATTGAGAGATCCTGTCTCAACAACAAAAAAATGAGCTGGAGCATGATTGAGGGAGAAACCCAAAGATACCTCTGGCTTCCACAGGCACTTGCACACACACGTGCACCCACAGACATACACACATACACATAAAAATAAAAGTAAATAGATAAATAAATTTGAAAATTAAAAAGTATCACATCCCAGGACAGCCAAGATCACAGGGATATGAAGGGAAAGGGGGGCTAGGGAATGTTGTGGAATCACATAGGGTGAGGGGAATTGCATAGAGGCAAGAGGGGCCAGGAGGGAGGGGGCTAGGCAGCCCCCGTGGGCCTGTGTGGTACCAGAACTAATGGGTGGGCATCCCTCCCATTCCAAGAATAGAAAATATGTCAATAATAATTTATATATCCCTTAGATCATACACACACACACAAAATCTTCAGTGAATAATTTGAAAAGAAATCAGTCATTCAGGGCTCAAGTTCCAGCTCTGTCACTGCTCACTGGATGTTATTGAAAAACTCAATTGTACCTCAAGGTTTTCATCTGTGGAATGGGGCTGATGGCCCCTCCCTCCCTCCCTCCCTCCCTCCTTCCCTCCCTCTCTCCTTCCAGGGTTCTTAGCAAGAGGCAATCTGCTGTGCGGAGTCTCTAGTTTTTTTTTTTTATTATTTTACAGAGAGAGAAGGAGAGGTAGGGGGGAGAGAAAGAGAGAGCACCAGGGCCACCACCTTGTCTGGCTTATATGGGTCCTGGGGAATTGAACTGGGGGCCTTAGGCACTGGAGGCAAGTGCCTTAACTGCTGAGCCATCTCTCCAGCCCGAGTCTCTAGTTTTAAAATGGAAACTGCTCACATCTATCTAACTTTGTAATTGGAATATCAGCTCACATCCCAACAACAGAGCCAGAAAAGGATGTGTTCAATCTCAGCAGAACACAGTTTCCTCCAGGGGAGGCGAAGGCAGTCACCAGGCCAGGGGGCATACTCCTTCCAGAACTGTCCCCTCACTAACATCACCTGACTCACTCATGTGACTGTCTCTCTGGTCTGGCCTCTGCTGATCAGCTGTCCAGCCTCTTGCTGCTCACATTCTTTCTCCTTGCTGAGACAAACACCTGACTAGAAACAATTTACTGGAGGAGAGGGTTTATTTCAGGCCTACAGATTCCAGGAGAAGCTCCATCATGGCGGAAGAAGCTGGCTAGCTTCCATAGCTCCATAGTAGAGAGACACCACCAATCACCAGCAAGCACGAACACCCCTAGTGACACCTCCAAAAATCCCTGAGTCAAGCTGGGCATGGTGGCACGTGCCTTTAATCCCAGCAGAGGTAGGAGGATCCTTGTGAGTTCGAGGCCCACCTGAAACTACATAGTGAAGTCCAGGTCAGCCTGGGCTAGAGCAAAACCCTATCTCGAAAACAAATAAACAAATGAAAAACAATCTCTGAGTCTACCACCAGACTGGCCAGCAGTACTTCAAGTCTTACCCCTCAGGGTTTCCTGAGGATGATCATCTGGAGACTGAGTTCCCGCTTACTGCTGGAGTTAATGTTTCCAGTCTTCTTCCCTGGATAGAAACAGCTGAATAGCTTTATATCTCTCCCAGCAAAGATGGATGTAGGCACCTTTTCTGGCTGGCCACACCTGTCTGGAGATGGGTGTGGGAGGAAGCAGTTACAATGGTTGCAGAGACCTGGCTTCTACATCACACCGGCCTGAGAAGGGGCAGAGTAGGAGATCAGATCTCTGGTATAACCTTATTGGCCTGTGTCATGGACCATAAGCCAAGCGCATCCCCAGGGTCCCAGATGTTCTCTTGTCTAGTTGGGTCTTCAGTGGCTCATACCTACTTTCATTTGTCCTAAAAACTTCACCCCTGGTTACTGTGCCCAGGAATGTCCTCAGTCAAGTGCTGTATGATAGGTAACAGCTCCAGATTTCAGAGCTTTGTCTCTGTGACTGGTACTCAGAGAAGGACGTCCTCTATATGCACGTACAGCTCACTGTGAGACTGTTGAAAGCCAGATCAGAACATCCTTGGCTTGAAAGAACTTGGAAATCACCCCCCTTCCATGGCTGGAGCACAGGCCATTGGTGTAGCACATCCTGTGTGAAGCCCCGCCCCCCAATCTACCATACCTCCATACACACTTGAGGTCTGCGTCTTCACTCTCCACCAAGAAAAGTTCTTGATCTTTCACCCAACCTTGGCCATTTGGCCCATCTTTGCCCAGCAGACGGGACTCCTGATGGACATGTTCACTGGAAGACTGGCCTTCAAAGGTCACCGCTAATATCGCAGAATCTCTGAGCAGGCAGCACAGTGGGGCTTCTCATATCAGATCCTCATTCCAGGGCTTTTCATGCCCCCCCCATGGCTTTCATCTTTAAAGCATATCTCATTCCTCATGATCAAAGAGGTCTCTTGGAGACTCTCTGGCCAGGTCCTCTGGTCCCTGCCTTCATTGCTGTGGTCAACCTCTGATTACTGATCTGATCAGAATACAGGGCTTCTGTGAAGCCTTCTTGATATGAGAATTTGTGGAGTTTTTGAGAGCTTTGGAGCCTTATCTTGGCTCTTGGGTGGGCAATTAACTCAGGAGCTAGGGTACTGGAATGCTCAATGGTCACACAAATCTCTCTCTGAGTCAGTGGCCTTCAGGGTCTTTTATGAGTTGCTTCAAATGAAACCCACAGACCAGAGGATAAAGTTGAAAGAGATTTTATTATAGGAAGGCTTAGAGCTTAGGAGAAGGGAGCTTAGATAGAGCTAAAGAAAAGGAAAAGAAGGGAGAGGTCCTGCCCAGCTGAGCAGGAGTGGGGTTTCTGGAAATTGGAAAGCCTACCTCGAGACCCATGCTGGTCATTTCAGCCCAGACACCAAGTGTTGGGGGAGGGGGTGGGGGTGAGATGTCAGGATTTCTGGAAGAGGCAATCATCCAAGGACTCTTAACCCTCCAGGAAGGGGGTGATTATCTCTCCTAGGAAAAGGGACATTCCTCTAGGGGAGAAGGGATAAGGAAAGGCCAGACCCTTCTGACATTTCTGACCTCTAGCAAAAGGCAATAGACCTGATTCTCCCCCTCAGACCCAAGACACTCCTTGCTTTTACTCTAAATGGCCTCATCTTGGTCTACAGGGATTCCCCTGTGACAGGCTGGCTTCCTAGGATGGTAGTCACAAAGGCCCACAAACTGGGTGGCTTTGAAGAAGTGAAATTTATCTTCTTTCAGGTGTAAAGATCCAAAGTCCAGGATCCTGGTGTCTGTCAAGCTAAGATTTTTTGGGGGGATTCTAGCTGAAGATCCTTGCTTACCTCTGTGGCCGGGTAACTCCAGGAGCCATCTCTGTGGCTTCTCACTCTTCCCACTCTGTGCATGTCTGAGTCCAGATACGCCTCTTCTCATAAAGGCCTGTCTTCTTAGATTAGGTGCCCACGGAAGACAAGCTCGCTGGCAGACTGCCCTTCAAAGACCATCACTAAATATCCCAGAGCCTCTTCATATTGATTAATTATATCGTCAATGACCTCATTTCCAAATAAAGTCCTACTCCGAGGTAGGACGAAACTCATGTTTAGGGAAACCTTTCCCTAGAGAGAAGCTTTTGAGCTTTACCTTTGTTTGTTTTGAGGTGATTGGCTTACCTCCATCCTGAGCTTGGAAGTCACAGTAAAATTAAAATCAAACCATGTAAAAGAGAAGCGGATCAATATGTGTCACGTGGAGCTTACACACGCCCCCTGCCAATTTTCTCTCCATTGTCTTGATACTTAGAGAGACTCTTTCAAGAGGCTGTTTTAATGGCTTCCCTGGGAATTGCACGATCATCCATTTATCGAAGTCCAATGTCAATTGTTATTTCTTCCCAAACAATGACGTATTTTAATTTGATTTATTATTTTTTAAACCCTAGGAATACATATTGTGTAGGTATTCTGCTTTAAAATTTACCCGTATCTCCTCCCTCTTCTCTCTCAATTTCAGATTTCACTGGCTGGCTTGGAATTTAGTGTGTAGATCAGTGCTGGGTTACTCTTTAATTCTTTTTTTTTTTTTTTTTGGTTTTTCAAGGTAGGGTCTCCCTCTAGCCCAGGCTAACCTGGAATTCACTGTGTAGTCTCAGGGTGGCCTTGAACTTACAGAGATCCTCCTACCTCTGCCTCCCGAGTGCTGGGATTAAAGGCGTGCACCACCACGCCCAGCAACTCTTTAATTCTTTATTCTTCCCCTTGACTTCATGATTCTTTCTGGGATGATGAGTAAAAAAAATAATAAAACAACCATTTTGTGCTAAATTTTTATTGCCATACAATATACACATAGAAAGCTGTTCAAATCCTCCAGTATACAGTACACTGACTGTGGTGGCTTGAATTAGGTGTCCCCCATAAACTCATGGATTCTGAATGCTAAGTCCCCAGCTGGTGGCCATTTGGGAATTGGAACCTTGTTGGAGGTGTATTGTTGGGGGTGGGCTTATGGGGGTTCTAGCCAGCTTCCCCTTGCCAGTGTTGGGCACACTCTTCTGCTGTTGTTATCCACCTGATGTTGGCCAGGAGGTGATGTCCACCCTCAGCTCATGCCATTGTTTTCCCTGCCATCATGGAGTTTCCCCTTGAGTCTGTAAACCAAAATAAATCCATTCCTGCCACGAGATGTTTTTGGTTGGGTGCTTTGTGTCCGTGATAAGAAGGTAACTACATTGATTATATATATAAAAAAAAGACCCCTGCTGCACGCAGTACCCACATCAGGAAAGAGAACATTAGTTCTAGAAGTTTCCTTATGCTCACCACTCTCCACCCCACTTCAGTCACTGCTTTCAACACTCAGATCTTGTCTTCATGGTATTAGTGATGAAGCCAGGGCTTTGCACTTCTATATTGACGACCATTATTATAGATTCATTTTTCCTTAGGGGGACTTTATATAAGTAAAAGCTTCCAGAGCTGAGCGCTGCTGCTCAGCCAGCTCTCTCTCTTCATTTTATCTGGTGTGCCATCCCAGCCTGTGGAATAGTGCCGCTCCCAGTAAAAGTGGATCTTCCCACCTCAGTTAGCCTCATCAAGATAGCCCTCAGGGGCATTTCCAGAGACTTGTTTCCTAGGTGATTCTAGGTGCTGCGAGGTTGGCAATCAGTCTAAACCATCTGTCAGGGTTTGATCCAGGTGTCCCCCACAAACAAATGAATGTGTTCTGATAGATCGATCCTCAGCTGATGGCAATTCGGGAATTAGAACCTCACTAGAACTGTGTTGTTGGGGGCGGGCTTATGGGGTTATAAGCCAGCTTCCCCTTGCCAGTATTTGGCACACCTTCCTGCTGCTGTTTGCAGTGCTGTGGCAGAGGTGATGTCCAGCCCTCTGCTCATGCCATCGTTTTCCCTGCCAGAATGGAGTCTCCCCTCGAGTCCGTAAGCCAAATAAACCCATTCCTCCACAAGCCGCCTTTGCTTGGGTTCTTTCTGCGCAGCAACTAGAAAGCTGACGACAACACCATCCAACTGGAACCTGGGTTATTTTTCTCCAGCACAGGACCAGGCCTAGAGTTCAAGGTGACCTTTGCCTTGAGACGTGGGAGGACCTACAGCACACACGTTCAATGACTGAGATGTCCTATGAGCGACACTTTCGTGGGATAAAGACAATGACCACCAAGGACGGCTGTTCTGTGTGCCCATAACTGTGAACACCGGCCTAGATCTGCTTGAGCTGAGGCAGATGGTTTCTACATCTACATCGAAGCAATGCACAGCACGCTGTCTCTTAATAAGCATGATTTAGACTCCTTTCACTTGAGTGCCAGGCTTGGCACGAGGAGCTTTCTTTTAAATTGTCTCACCCAGTCTAACCCCAGATCTGTACACATCCGCAAAGACTAAAAGCATTGTGCCAAAGGAGAGTGTGTGCACTCTGTGAGCAAACGGGAGGCATGCAAAGCGATGCGTCTCGAAGGATCTATGGCAATGGGCCCATCCAGCACAGATGATTACTTTTGTAAAATAAACGAAAAGAAATGCAAGAAAAACAAAATGCAAATGCATTCAAAATATAAGTTTGCTGTTTTATTACGAAACAGGTATCAAATGATATTGACGAGCATGTGTGAAGGCCTGGGTCTAATTCCCAACACCACATAAACATGGTGGTACCTGCCTGTAATCCCAGCTCTGGGAAGGTGAAGGAAGGAGGAACAGGAGTTCAAGGTGATCCTTGGACCCCTGTTTCGACAAATAACATTTAAAATTGCATTATTAAGTTGCCATTAAATTTGTTGTTGTTGTTTTGTTTTTCGAGGTAGGGTCTCGCTCTAGCCCAGGCTGACCTGGAATTCACTATGGAGTCTCAGGGTGGCCTTGAACTCATGGCGATCCTCCTACCTCTGCCTCCCAAGTGCTGGGACTAAAGGCGTACGCCACCACACCCGGCTTAAATTTTTAAAAATCATTTACTTATTTAGTTGTGTGTGTGTGCGTGTGCGCAGGGAATCTTGCTACTGCAAATGAATACCCGTTTGACTTTCATATGGGTGATTGAACTCAAGTGAGCAGGCTTTGCAAGTAACTGCCTTTAACTGCTGAACCATCTCCCAGCCCCTGCTATGAAAATTTCCAATAACACAATTTCCATATTTATATCTTATCAGATTAACACCAGGATCTGGGTCGAGGCTGGTTTATGGATTGTACTTTAAATGGCACCAATTTATAACCTACCAATTATTCCCCAAGGACCTTTCCAGAGATTGATGGTTGCCCCAGAGGGAGAGCTGTGTAACACCAAGGTCCTGAAAACCATTCACACCCATGCAGGTTGCTGTCTGCAATAAAAGGCTGCTGTTTTTCTATCTTTTTAAAAAATATATTTTTTATTCATTTTCAAGGAGAGAGAGAGACAGAGAGAGAGAGACAGAGACAGAGAGAGAGAGAGAGAGAGAGAGAGAGAGAGAGAGAGAGAGAGAGAGAGAGAACCAGGGCCACTACTTTGTGTGTATGGCTTGCTTATGTGGACACTGGGGAATTGAACACGGGGCCCTAGGCACTGGAGGGAAGTACCTTAAGCACTGAGCCAACCCTCTAGCCTTGTTTTTTCTATAAAAAAACAAAAACAAAACCTCTCACCCTAGAGGACAAAAGCTGCAAACAACTTTATTATTCTTTTAAGAACTCCTGCTCCTAAATTTCATTGAAGTGAGCATAACACCCTTTTCTAGAGCTAGTTGTACAGATCCTCAGATGGCTTTGTTCTATGTAGGTGAGAGTGACCTTGGAATTTGACCCTTGAAGGCTGAGATTACAGGTGTGTACCACTCTGTGCTGGGGATTGAACCAGGGCTTCGTGCATTCTACCAACTGAACTACATCATCTGCTCCACTGGCTGTACATTAGTTAGCCTGAAAGGTTCTATCTCAAGATCTTTAGACAAATTTAAATACCACCCCATTGAAAAGACCTGCCTTAACCCAGACTCTGAAACCTAGTGAGTATCCGTGTTTTAGCCTCTCATGCCAAGATACCAACAAGACTCTGCCAAGGAAGAGCCTCCCTTGCCACAGTGTACAAGTTCAGCTCTGCCTCCTGCACAGCTGGTTGGCTGGAACATTCAGGAAGGCAACATTCAACAACAAAGACTATTTTTCCTTTTAGCTTTGCTTGGCAGTTTTCAAAGTTCGGTGAAATCCAAAATTTTCCAAGGAGAGTTTTATAGATAAAAGTATGCTGGGCTTAGTAATTAAAGGCACTTGCTTGCAAAGTCTGATGACCTGGGTCCGATTCCTCAGAACCCACTTAAAGCCAGATGTGCAAAGTGGGGCATGTGTCTGGAATTCGTTTGCAGTGGCGGGAAACCCTGGCACACTCATTCTCTCTCTCTCTCTCTCTCTCTCTCTCTCTCTCTCTCTCTCTCTCTCTCTCTCATAAGTGAATATAAAGATTTTAACTTTTTAAAAAAGTGTGCAACTTGATTGATCTCTATGGATAATTCCAATTATGTGTGTTTAGGACATATGCCCTGCACAGAGACGTTCGTGAAAGAGAACCAGATGCCTGAAGTCAGAAGTAGCCATGAATGCAGGAACACCAGCACCTGCCTCATTATGCTGAAATCACCTGACATGGTGTTCTAACAATACCTACCCCATGGTTTCACCGAACTACTGAGTCAGAATCTCTGGAGGTGGGCCTGCTAGTGTTCACAGCAAGCGCCAAGGAGTCTGGGATGCTCAGTTGTACCTGAGGGCCACCGACCTGTCCCAAGCATGTCACTTTGTAGGTGATCACATGGCTTTTCTTTCTTTAGTCTCACTCTCTTCCCAGTCCTTCAAGCTCTTTTTCTTCCCAGGAATCCTCTTCCTGCTTTCATGATTGTGTGTGTGTGTGTGTGTGTGTGTGTGTGTGAAATTAGGGTTATTTACATGGGAGGCTATTTACTAGGGTATAGGCAACTATCCCGTGTCTACACCATTGAAGAACATGAAACCCCCCTCCCCCAGGAACCACTGACTACCAATGACTACCCTGGGAGGTGTTAGGTCTCACGCGCCCCTCCCCCATCCATGATGGAATTTAAGAAATATTTATTGATTTGCTTACAAGGTGGGGGTGGGGAGAGAAAAGATAGATACATGCACCATCTTATGCATCTGGCTTTACATGGACACTGGGGAATCAAACTCAGGACGTTAAGTTTTTTAGGCAAGCACTGTAACCACTAAGCCAGCCCCTCTGCTGGCGTGGTGGAATATTTGATGGCCAGGCTCAATCTTGAGCAAGAGATCACAGCTGCTGGGAGTTCATGAGTGTCAAGAAGGCACTCTGACATTCTTCCTGTCTCCTCTTCCACAGTGTTCGCTGAGCCTGGGAGGGAGTGATGCAGACAGATGTCCCACTTAGCGCTGAGCACTTATTCTCAGTGCTTGTACCAGCTATGTGTCTCTGTCTTGACCTCTGCCCACTGCAAACAGAAATGTCTGTTACTGAGGTGAAGAGCAGCACTAAATATATAAAACAAAGATTTAGAAAAAAAATGCATGTGTGGGGGTGAGCGTGGGGAGGCCAGAACCTTGGATGTCATTCTCAGAAATATCACCCACCTTTTTGTAAGATAAGGTTTCTTATTGACCCAAAACCCACCAACTAGGCTAGATAAGGCTGGCCAGGTATCTACCTATCTCTACCTCATCAGCACCGGAGAAATGGGAGCATGCCACTGTACCGACATTTTCACCCCAGTACTGGGGATCAAACTCAGGACCTCATGCTTACGAGACGAGAGCTTTACCATCTGAGCTGTCTCCTGGGCCCCATCACATGGCTTCGGAGGATATAATACGCTGATGAGAGCTCTAGGGTTAGAGACCACATCTTGAAGGTGTCAGCACGAGAATGATTAGTGATGTAACCAGTGTGTGACTTCCCGCCATCTCTTTCAGATCGATGGTAGTGATGGAATAGGGCTGGAGAGATGGCTCAGTGGTTAAGGTGCTTGCCTCCAGTGCCTAAAGACCCCGGGTTCAATTCCCCAGTACCCACATAAGCCAGATGCACAAGGTGGCGCATGTGGTTTTAAGTCCTGGCATACCCATTCTCTCTCTCTCTCTCTCTCTCTCTCTCTGTCTCTCTCTTTCTCTCTCTCTTTCTCTGTATGTATTTCTCTGCTTGCAAATAAATAAAATATTAAAAAAAGAAAAGTGTAATGTTCCAAAAAGGTAATGGTGTCTCTCTTTTGGTTTGTTTTCTTTTGAGGCAGGGGCTCACTCTAACTCAGACTGTCTTGAACTCACTATATAGACCAAGCTGACCTCTTGAGGTAACCTGCCTACCTCATCTGAGACTACTTCATCGACCACCACAATGCCCAGGTTCCCCCCCCACCACTTTTTAAACTAATGATTCTTAAATCTAAAATGGAACTATACTCTGCAGGAACACCATGAGAAATATTTCTTAAAAAATATTCTATGTATTTATTTATTTATTTGAGAAAGAAAGAAAGAGGCAGAGAGAGAGAGTTCAGGCATTCGAGGGCCTTCTGCCATTGCAGAGGAACTCCAGATTCACGCATCACTTTGTGCATCTGCCTTTGCATGTACACTGGCACATCTGCCTTTGCATGTACACTGGGGAATTGAACCCCAGGCCATCAGGCTTTACAAACAAGCACCTTTAACCACTGAGCCATCTCTCCAGCCTGGCCATGGGACAGCTTGTTAGCCTTTGTTCTAGGAGGGAACTGGTGCTTGTCAGTTGGCTGATTAGGCTCCTAGGAGGCTTTAGTGAAGTTTCCTGAGAAGGAGGTGCTGTTGTCCCTGCAGGGACTGCAAGTGGGGTTGGAGAGTCAAGCTTCCATGGGTTTCTCCTGCTCAGACCCCACGGTCTCCCTCCTTCCCTTCCCCAGGTTCTTATGGAGCCCAGGGTGGCCTCACTCTATTTTTATAACTGAGGATTTCAGATCCTCCTGCCTCCACTTCCGGAAAGCTGGCGAGACAGGCATGCACTACCACACTGGGCCCACATGCCCTTTTTTGAGAGTCCCCTTATCAGTATGCCTGTGTCAGACAGCCCTGCCAAGACACTGCTTACCGGGCTACCTGACCATCTGCTCAGGGCTCAACCTCTTATCAACCTTGTTCAGCTCCATTCAGACGCTGGATTGTAGGCTGGCCTGGGGTTCAGGGCCCCATCCTGCTGGCTGTCAAACCA
>PVHP010024765.1:0-26418 GCA_004024765.1 Zapus hudsonius | reverse complement strand
AGTATTTTGCACTCAAGATGTTTTAAGCATGTATCCAGGGCCACATTAAAGAACTTTCTAGGTTAGACTATCAGAAGGTAGACCATACTTCTAGAGGGTTTATCCCTAGAATATGATGGAAGGAAGAAAAGGACCTCTAATTATAGTGAGAGTCAGGTTGCTGGTAAGAATCAGGGCAGTCACTATTTCCATCTCTACATGAAGCCATACCTGGTCATATTCTGATCTCCTGTTCTTTTCTGTCTACATTTCTACCTTCCTTTCCAGATATTTCTCTGGAAGCCTTCTCAAATCACTTACTACATTTGTATCATAGCAGTATACATATTTGCCATATTTCCCCTTGCTGATGATTAATTTCATGTGTCTAACTTAACTGGGTAAAGAAGCCCCATACATTGGTAAAAGAATACTTTTTTGTAGTCTCACAGGGTATTACTGTGCCATTAGCATAGAAATTGGTGGATTGAGAAAAAAAATCATTCTCACCACTATGGGCCTTATTCTGTTAGGACCCCGGACCCCCAACTCAAAAGAAGACTCTGACCAAATCTCCTATGCAACACGCAAAGGGTTTTATTAAAAATAACCAGGCATGCCCAGGGCTCAAGTGCATATCCATAGCCAGACAGAGGCAAAAGAGCCAAGAGCTAAGTTCCAGCAGGTCCTTTAAGGAAATACATACATGCATCACAATTGGGGAATCTTTACAGGCTTTTCCAGTAACCAGGTCATTTGCATATTCTTTCCATATCTATAGAACCCATTGGCCAGGCCATTCTCAGTATTTACTGGGATTAACCACAGATGCAAGATTACAGGGAAACAAAGGCAGGATTATAGGAGCAGGGTGAGGTGGGGGAGGCGCATACCAACATACCATTCTGGGGTAGATATTTCACTTTTTTATTTCCTTTTACTAATAATTAGCTCCCTCTTGCCTTGAGATTTTTTACTTTTATCTTAATTTTAATTTTACTCTAACAATTCTATCTGACAAGTAAAACAGAAAGGCGGCAGAAGGCAATTCTTTCTCTGACCGAGCTGGGATTCAGATTTTGGTTTGGGTCTTTAGTGCTTAGGCTGTGATTGACAATAGTCTCCCTTGGTTCTGACATGCAGTTGAGCTGAAACTATATTGGTAACTTTCCTGGCTGTCCAGCCTGAAGGTGGTAGGTTGTGGGACTTGACCTTCACTGCCATATTTGTCAATCCTTCATAATATCTATTTCCGTATGTCCTTATATGTTTTCTATAAAGACCTTTAATATTATCCAAAGACACATATGCTAAAGGCTTGGTACCCAGAGTGATGCTACTGAGAGGTGGTGAAACCTTGGAGAGAAGGGGACCTACTGAGAGGTTAGCCAATCAATGGGGATGTGACCCTGAAGGGAATTTTGAGACTCTGATTTTTTTTTCTGGTTTGCTTTCTTGGTCATGAAATAAGTGGTTTTGTTCTAGCACATTCTTCCTCCATGCTGTTGTACTCAAAGCAAAAGGGCCAACAAGTCACAGGTGGGAACTTCCAAATCTGTGAGCTAAAATAACCTTTTACCTTTTCTAAGCTGATCATCTCAGTGATATTTTTGAAGCAGGAGAAACTGACTAGTATAACTTGCTGTTGGTTTCATTTCTCTGGACCATCTTTACTAATGCATTCTCTGCCTTTTCAGCTTTTTTTTTTTTTTTTTTTTGCTCATTATTTCATGTTTCACTTCCGAGGGCCTCCATACTTCTCTGTGGTTTTTCAATTTTTTAAAATGTAGTTCAGGAGAATATGTAGATATTAAGAAAATTTTTTTGCTGAAAACATTTAGAGACTACTGGAGGAAATATGAGATTTTGCAGACCCAGGAAGGAAGCTTAATGTATTGGAAAGAGCATGCTTCAGAGTTGAACAGTCCTGCGTTTTGATCTATCATTTTGTCACTTATAAACTCTTTTAAAGCAGAATTGCCTCTATTTACAATGAAACTAATAACTGGAATGGTTAATTAACCATGGTGATGAAAGAACAATCAAAAATAAATGTGAGAAGGAGCTCACTAGCCTGTTTTGGTCCAATGCTCTAGTCAAGTCTACTTACACAAAGTTTATATCTGGAAGTGTCTATATCAAGTGTCAAGATATGACTCAGTGAAACTAGAGTAAGTTCTGAGAATCTATATCTTTACAAATGAGATTAAGTGATTCTGTTATGTAATAAAATCGAGGAAACACTGCTGTAGGCTTTCTATATTAGCCATAGGATTCTTCATAAGTTAATGGGCATTGTGGGTCTCTAGTTGAGACTTAAGAGTTTATACCATATTTAAAGCATACAACACCCATTTATACCAAATTATCTCTTGAGATTTCTATTTTATGACATAGACTTTGAAACAGATGTACAAAGCATTTAAGATTTCAGTAAACTTGCGTCAGATCATTTTTCTACATTAATTGTATTGAACATAACAAGTTATGTAGATTAATTATTGGGGAACCAACAAAACCTTCATTGACACATATTTTTAAAATTCTGTTGTACAACATGTTAACTGTAGGCAAAACCACATTCAGTATTATTGTAGTCAGCCACACGTCAACAGGATGAACCACCAGACCAGGCATAGTTATGGGAGGAAGTGATTTACTGAAGTTACAGATCAAGGGGAAGTTCCATAATGTCAAAATAGGCTGACCCCTTTTCACAGGTCCAAAGAGAGAGAAGCCATCACCAACACCACACACACACACCAACAAACAGGTGGGGGAAAGGAAGAGAAAGAGCTTTCCTTCCCCTGGAGCTTCCTTACATACCACCCCCTACCAAGAAGGCTGCCCACTCCAGGGGAAGCACTCACTCTAGAGGAGGGGTCTCCTCCTTTCCTTCCTGTAAGCAACCTCAGAGACCCACCCAACGCTACTGTGGATTACTAAATAGATCAAGTTGACAAAAAAAACTTAACCATCACAAGTATCTTTGAAAACTGCCTAGATACCTTTGTGAAGTAACATGTGTGCTAATTGACTCAGTTTGGCCATTTTACAATTTGACATATTTCAAAACTATATATTAGTAGACATCTTTAAAGATCAAATGTCTGTAAAGAGCAAGGAAATAAGAAAGTAAAACAAAAAATCTGTTAGTTCCTCAGTAATTTGAAATAAAAATTTTCAGTAAAGATTAATACTTCTAACTTATTTACTTAAAATTTGGCCCTCTTAGCATTTTTGCCTTGTGTCTCATCTCAAATAAACATAATTCCTGTATGACTAGTGTACTTTTATTTCAACAAGTTTTTTTTCTTTGTATACCCATCTTTTCCTGGATAATTCCCACAACAAAGCACCTTTCACAAAGAAAAAGTGATGGCTACCAGAGAGCTACAGAGAGGCTACATCCATTAGGAGCTAGCCACTATAGCAATGTTGTCTCTGAAAGACCCTCAAGGCCTCTCTCAGGAGAGCGTACCCCAGAACTCCAATAACCACACCAGCAGATGCAAAAGCAAGAGGTGTTTAATTTTTAATTGCGCAATTGGGCTCCTCGGGCTCCACCAGCAAGCAGGCTGCCGTGTGTCTAGGCAAGATGGAGCCCCGAAGAACAAAGGAGCAGGGTACTTATAGATAAGAAACTATTTAATTATAATATAACTCAGGTTACAAGGTGTGTGGCATTTCTACTGGTTCCCTCCCTTATCTATATATTTCCTGGTTGGTTACCACTTTGGGGCCATATCCCAGATCCAGCCCTCATTCTAGGACAGCCATATGTTCCCTTTTATGGAATCTTTTTTTTCTTTTCCTGGGTCTTTATCACCAGGCCTCCTTTAGGGAGGGGGAGGCCAATCTAAAGTGAAGCTAGTTTTACAAAATGGAGTTTTATCTATAAAATGGATTTTTCAGTCTCATTTAACCTATACTGATCTCACTCTATGACAGAGATTCTGTTTGTATTTTTCAGAAAGCATTGAGAGAGCTGGGGAAAACCCAATTCCACCAACAAGACATTGGATGATGGCTGATATCCTGGCAGGAGACAAACCACCCCTGGCCTTCACACAGGATCCAAATGAAACCTACAAGAAATTGAGGAGACAAACATGAGACCAATCACACAGCAAATCTAATAACCCATGAAAGGTAAATGAGGCAGACACCAGTGATACTCATCACAACCCAGGGCAAAGATCCAGAGATACTTAAGATCTCAACAATAAAGCAGACTTAAAACTCACCCAGTATGACTCAGGAAACTGAGTGGAAGAGAGGATGGAAAGAAGTCAGAGCCACGGTGGGGGAGATATCCAGAGACATTGCCCCCTCAGAAACAATACACAAGTGGGAAGGAAAAAAAAGCAGTGAAAAACTTGCTCCCTCTGGTGCAGTTTATACACCCTATCCTATGGACAGATCTAGTATGTGCACCGAGGAGAAACCCTAGTGGGTAGGGGACAGAGAGGAGGGAAAAGGGGACACCTTCACAAGATTTGCTCATACAATGTATATAATTATTCATAATAAAGATATTTAAAAAAAGGAATAGAGATGGGTAATCCTGTCAACTGGCCAGATTAAGAAATACCTAGAGTATTAGTTAAATTTAACACTGGATGAGTCTGAGGGTGACCTAATCAATGAATTAATCCCTTGAAAGTCTAAAAATTTAT
The DNA here is from genome assembly GCA_004024765.1 of Zapus hudsonius. Classification (NCBI taxonomy): domain Eukaryota; kingdom Metazoa; phylum Chordata; class Mammalia; order Rodentia; family Dipodidae; genus Zapus; species Zapus hudsonius. The sequence goes on along the minus strand of PVHP010024765.1, from coordinate 21,760 downwards.
ATTTAGATAGCTTAGGGTTGTGCCAATTTTGGTCAGAGAAGCTTGTTTTTTCAGTGTGAAGCAGAGACTGATGACTAGTCAAAATTCTAAGAATGGATGATTGTTGGATGCTCAGCCTTAAATGAGTGCATCTATATCATGTTCTCAGGGAGAACTGTGAATGAGTGTAAGAGCTGGAGAAGGGGTGGAGGGTTGTGTATTGCTGCTTCTGAGCATGACATGACCAGTGAATTCTAGAACTCTCAGCTATGATTACATACACAAGACTTCTTCACAAGACTTCACCATTCACTCAGACAGAGAAGACAGGCTCATGAAGTCCCACCCCTCCCTGAGCATTGGTGGACAGGGTGCTAGGCAGTGGGGCTCATGAGACTCCACTCTTTTGAGGATCTATAGACCTTTAGTGGTTGTTGGGGGGAGGGAGAGACATTCTCTTCAGTGGTGTAGCCATTGGTGGGTTGTCCATGCTCTTTACTTACACCGCTCTAAGCAACTCTAATTAAACTTAATGTGCCAACAAAAATAAACAAAATAAAAAAAGACCAGTAAGTAGTAGATGACTAACTAACTGGAAAGAGAAAGTAGATAAGCAGGAATGGGAGGGGAACTGGGGAAGAAAATGAAGGGCGAATATGATCGAAATACTATATATAAGTGTATGAAAATGTTATTAGTTAAACCCATTGTATATAGTTAGTGTGTGCAAATAAAAAAAAATCTTTGAAAAATTTGAATGAATTAGTTGAGTTAATGAAACTTCCTATCTGCTGAGTTTGAGCAAGTGGATCATTGAAGGTATTTCCATGGGAACTATATCTTGCCTGGTCTCATTCTGTATTCTCCTGGTGAGTCAGGAAGTGAACAAACTTTCTGTGCCATATGTTTCACCACCATGATATTCTGCCCAGTGCAAGAGCCCACACCACTGTATGCTGAACTGCCTGAAATCCTGAGTTAAAAATCAACCTTTTCTCCCTTTCATTGTTTCTGTCATGTATTTTTCATAGTGATAAGAAAAGCAATGTAAAGACTATACTTTCAGGGATCATTTCTATAGTCGGTGACTAGAGAAGCTTCTCTGACTGTGTAGAGCACCCGTCAGGGAGGATCCATAGGGAACTCAGCAGACAATGAATGATGAACAAGGGACCTATAACCACAGCCATTCAATCAACACAGGATAGGCCACTGAGACAGAAACCAGGGATTTTCGACACAAGGACCTCTAAGCTCGCAACATTAAAGCAGCTTTATTACTCACCCACCACAACTCAGGGAACTGAGCAGAAGAGGGGGCGGAAAGATTGTGAGAGCCGTGGTGGGGGAGACGGTCTGGAGGCATAGCACCCATCAGTAACAACACACTTGGGTAAGGAAGACCGAGATGAGTACTAAGATATACAGGATCCCTTGCCACAAGGACTAATACAGACAGCCCACGAAGGAGGGTATACAACTGATCAGGGATGGGGAGGGGGGGAATTCGGGAATTCGGGATAACAACGCATGGTTTGCCCACTAAATAATGTAACTCATTATGGATAATAAATATTAAAAAAAAAGAAAAGCAATGTAAAAATTGTCCATTTTACGTCAGTTGCGTCATTTCTGATAGATTGCCTCAAGACTGAAAACTTCACTTTAGTGTGTGTGATGGTTAGGTTTTGTTGTCAACTTGATCTTTTTAATTATCTTGGGTGGGTCTCTGAGGATGTTTATAGGAAGGCAGCCTCTCAGCAAGGGGCAAGATGTAAAGAAGCTCAAAGAAGCTGGAAGTACATATTCTTTCCTATGTGGGTCATGCAGGAAAGAAATTCCAGAGACTCGGGAAGCCATTAAGTCTGGGATAGTGTTGCAAGACCACACCCTAAGCCTATATAAAGAAGAAATTCTCTTTGGCCTCTCCTGCCTGTTGGCTGCTGGTGCTTGTTCCTGACTTGCACTCAAATCCTGCTCTCCTACCCTTCCTGGACATCTGAACCCAGTTTCCTCGGCCTCAAATCATCGACTGAAGAGCAGCTACTCCCAAGGAAGCCATCAGACCTTCTGGGCTGGATTGGGACTGCTGAGGCATCCAGCCACGTGGAGTGATTTCTTCATCTGTGGGCCTGCAGACTGCTATTGTTGGACTGTTGTAAGCTACCCCAATAAATTCCCTTTTACTATAATCCATTCTATCAATTCTGTTTCCTCTAGAGAACCCTGACTAATACAGAGTGGAATTCTTTAACTTTCAATATTCCGGCAAGCCTCAGACTCTGACAATTATTATTGTTTTGTACATTTTCTGTAGTCTTCCTTTTATTCTTTTCCTACTTGTATCTGTGCCCACTCCCACCTCTGCTTTTCCTTTACATTAGTTATGCATTATGGACTGAGATGTGTCCTCCTCAATTAATATGTTGAGCCTCTAAACACTAAGGTAGTTGTATTTGGAGATCCAACTTTTGAGGAGGCAATTGAACTAGGTACATTCCTAAGGAAAGGACCCTTATCCAATAGTATTTATATCTTCATAGGTAGAAATGAAGAACATATGAGGAGAATGCAAGAAGATGATTGGCATCTGCAAGTTAATGAGAGAAATTTCACCATAAATCAACTCTATTAGTACCTGAACCTAGAAATTCTGCCATCCAAACTATGAGAAAATAATTGACTTTGATTTAAGGCAATATGACTGTAGTGTTTTATTATGGCAGCCAGAGCTAACTAATAAACCATTCACTGTGTGTTTGAAGAAAGCTTCCCCCCCTCATCCAGACAATCCTACACATGTCAGTATATATATGATTTTAGTTCCCTATTACTGTAGCATATTTACCACAAAGTCTTTAGATTAAAACAACACCCGCTTGATGATCTCTCAGGTTCTGTGGATCAAGTGTGAGTCCAGATCAGCTGAGTCTTCTGCTCAGTCTCACAAGGCTGTCAAGAAGGTGTTGGCTAGAACTGCAGTTACATCAGAGGCAGAATTCTGTTCTAAGATGATTATTGTCAGAATTGTGCGTATGTGTGTATGCGTGTGTGTATGTGTATGTGTGTGTATGTGTATGTGTCTGTGTGTGTATATGTGTGTGTGTGTGTGTGCGTGCTGCAAACATGCCAGTGTCATAGCATCAGAGGACTTCAGTGTTGTTCCTTGCCTTCCATTTTGTTTTGAGACAGGAGTTCTTGTGGATCAGAATTGCATCTGCCAGGCTAGCTGGTCCATGAAATTCCAGGTTATTCTTCTTTCTCCAACACCCATTTTATGAAGTACACTGGGTTTACAGATCCTAGCACTACAGTATTTGCCTTTTATGTAGGTAAGTGCTTTTTCTAATGAGCAATCTCCCTAGTCCTACTTTTACTTTTAAAAATGTAAGTTACTGTAATATTTGTAACTTACTTCCACATAATTTATAACTACTTGTAAAAGTTTATTCTCATTATAATTTAAGGACTCATGACCATATGTTATGTTTTATCCACTGCTGAATCCTAGCATCTCATATGGTGCTTGATACACAAAAGCATTGGATAATTATTTACTGATACATGAATAATATTTTATAATCCTGTCAAATGAAAATCTGCCTATATCTATATGCCCAATCAATACTAAAATAACAGTGATAAGGTATTATCAGTATTACATGGCTTTGATCTGTTAATAAACCCTACCTGTCTTAGTTGTCTGTTGCAAATACAATACCATAAACTATTAGAAAGGAAGTTTATTTTGTGCCATGGATTTGATGTGAAGTTGAGTGGCTATACTCATTTTTGATTTCCTATTGACAGAGAAAGCAGGTAAGACCATTCTGATACTAGAGTCAGGAAACATCACAGACCAAAACAAACTAACTCTTATGGTATCCTTATTCTAGTGATAACCCCCTAAGTCACTAGCTCATTAATGACATGAACGAATGAACTAATTCACAAAGGCAGAATTCTATCTATCTGGTATTACTTCCTCATATCACACATTGGGGACTAATTTTCAATATTAATTTACAGGGGACAACCTATGTTCAACCATACTACAACCTGTAAGAATATTTTATAAGACATTAAGTTTGAGTACTTGAATAAATAAGTTAAAGAGCATGGCTGCAGAGTCCTCAAGGATGCTGGCTAAAGATGAACAGAGGTATCATATGTTGTAACAGGAGCAATGTTGTTGAAAGAAACCAAGGCTCAGTGCTTGGACAGTGGTAGTGAGTGACAAATTAAGGAGTTAAGGGAAGAATGAAAACAGGAATGGTCAGCAAGTTTATTAGATAGATGTTAGAAGGCATTTTGGAATCAGACATAAGGAAGAGATTCAAGAGCATAGCTTAGAATTAAGCTAGAGTACACTAGCTCCTCTCGTCCATACTGTACTTGGTGCACCTATAGGCATAAAGTGACCTAAGGGGTTATAGACAATAGGAGGATTTTGGCTCTAAGTGTATCCTTTCTGTGGATTTATAACACTCTTTGATATTTACAGCTTCCAACTTAAAACAGGTGATGAAAAATATTTCACTTACACTAAAATTTTATTTGAAAACTACAACCTTTTCTGGATTCAGTGTTATATGGAGGTTGATTAAACACCCAACATAATTCAACAGCATGACTTAATGTGCATTTTACTAACAATATAATAGAAATATTAATCTATTTTGGAAGGGGTATGAGGCATGCTGTACCCTTTTAGGTTGCTTTAAATGAAATTGTGCTAATAGGGATATTATGCTTTCTGACGCAAATAACATAATACTTATATAATTTATTTAACACTGTTTTGCTTAATATTATAAATATTTTTTGATTTACTCGTGTTGTGGGAGTAAATGTGTTGCTTTCCATTTTAAGTTTCATTTGGTGTTAAAATTAGAACCACTTGTTGAAATCGTGTAGTTTTTATCTTAAATAACCATTGCTAAACTCCCATTGAGCAACTTGGCCTAGCTTTATTTTTGGAAAGACTTCAACATCTTTTCCAATCTCAAACAGTTCCTCAGATCCAAATTCACTTTAATGTTCCTCCTTGAAAACCTTATTTCATTAGGTGTCTCTTTTTATAAATATATTTTTTTCTGTTTTGTGAATAAGACAAGTTCTATATGTTTATCCTTGAGACACTGTGCAAGTGTGCAGTACAACATTGATTCTCCATCAACCCATCCACAGACTCTTACAGTTTTAAGATTGTGAAGAAGCGTTGGATGTTAACCAATTCTAACCTCTTCAGTTTCCAGACGAGGAAAGATGTTCATGAATGCTGAATACTGTATGACATTGAACATCAAGTTAAAGCTGAAACACAGCTATACCTCTAATCTGTACACTCTGGTTTGTGATTTTTTTGATATAAAATATTACTTTTTTGTGGCAGCTTAGATTTTAGACTAAACTTTCCAAAAAAGCATGTTATGTGTAGTTCTATGCAAATATCATAATTAATTAGCTTAGCAATCACTGAAGTAAAAATGAACTTAAGGTCTTATATTTTCTTCCAAATTTTCACCAGATTAATTTGCAGAAAGGACAATGAGACTGTAATAAACACAGACTTTTGTCTAGAGCAACTTCAAATATCACCACAACTACCTCATGGATGGATAAGTTCATGCTGGTTGAACTGAAATCCTGATTTCTAAGACAGTTTCATGAAAATCAGCATATAACATTTTCAGCTAGACACTATGTTCCTTGTCTATAGCTTGCTCTCACCATTGACTGATTGAATACCCAGAAGGCTCCTTGTGAGTCAGTCCTTAAAGTTATGGTGTATTGATTTTACTGAGTTTAAGAAGAGGTGCTTACTACTTAAGTAAGTGATTATGAGTAAATACATTGTGTGGTTAGTCTATGGGTCATGGGCACAGCTGGGAAGAGACAGATATCAAGTAAGTAATAGCAACACACTAAATAAATCTAGACTGAGTAAAGCTAGAACTAGGGCAGTTTCTGTTTGTCAATTCCCCTATTTAAACAGCTTTAATTATACCAAGGAGAGGTCTATACAAGTGAACAGAGTTGTTTTTACAAAAGCCTTTCCCTGAATGAGTTGGTTTTGTTTAATCATAGATGCCACTTGTAGAAACACTGTCTTATTTTTTCTATCTTTTACTTGAATAAACAGATAGAGTAGTGCATTTTTTCTTGTTAAGATTTTCTTGAATCATATAATATAGAAATAATAATTACTCTTGAATTTTATTGTATTAGTTATCCCAGAAATTCAAGTGTTGTCATTTCAAAGTGAAAATTTCTTAATAATTTATAAGTTCTGTTCATTTTATACCAAGATTTCTGGTGTCTTCTGGGATAGATGTTATGCAAATAACTTCTAGTTATCTCTTTACAGATGATCCCCTACTGCTTACTTACATTAACTTTGTTGGTGAGAAAGTATGATTTATTATTATAAAGTGATAGCTTGATTCTCTGACCCAGTGATGCTGGAATCTAGAAGGAAGAGAGGCTATACTGAAGGGGAAAGGGAAGTAGGCTCAGGGCAAATCTTGTAAATTAATTCAATATGGAATGTTGGAATCGGTTCCCAGAGTCTAACTTGATTAGATACTGTAAAAATCAATTGGTCAAACATAATAATTGATATGTAGAAACTGCCTACATAAGACCATTTGTTTCTTCTATCTTTGACATTTTCAGCCTTCAAATATTTTAGTATGTACTAATAACAGAATATTTCTTCATCTTATTAAAGCACCGAGGATCAAATTTATAATATTGTGATGTTAGCCAAGTACTCTACCCCTGAACTGTATCCCCAGCCCTCTTTTTACTTTTTTGAGACAAGGTCTCAGTAAATTGCTCATGCTGGTCTTGAATTCACTCTATAGCCTAGACAAGCTGTGAATTTGAGATTATGGGCCAATGCCATCAAATATGACTTACAGCTTTTCCATTTTGAATTTTAAAAAATGCTACATATTAAGAAAAAAATATGAGAGAGAGAAAGACAGAGAGATTAAGTAAATTAAGTGACATGTAATCAATGCCCAAAGCCAGTATCTCTCACTTTAGCTTTAATTGTACAATTCTAAACCAAGAACAAATAGCATTTGACTTCTACATATCAGAAATAGGAATCAGACATTCTTTGAGAAGGCCTGCCCATCCTGAGAGATGTCCCAGACCCTTTCAGAAGTGCCCATCCATCTCTGTATCTGTCAGTCTATGCTTCTCATGTCTGTTTTTCCATCCGGAACAATGCTGTCTCTACTTGCCTGCTGTGTCTTAACTGTTCCTGTTTTCACTGCTGTGTTAATATCTCAGAATTTGGAATATTTCCATTTTCAATCATGTCATCTTGAAGAAATTTGAGCATGCAAAGAGAACATGTTATCTTCTCTAGTGATGAGTTGATTCATTACTGGATGCCAGCTAGCCAAAGATAGAAGCAATTTTTATGCTATTAATCATGTTTCCCGCAAACCCTATAGTAGTTCTCAAAACAGGAAAATTATATGAGACATTTCATCCCGTATAGTCATCTTACTGTTTGCAGAATGCCTCATGCTTCTCAGAGAAAGGTGTGGTGTTCTCTAAGAACTGTTTAGATCAGCTAGTCCTTGGTTTTGGAAAAACAAGTAGATCTTATGTCTGCAACCTGAAGACAAGTCACTTGACGTTGGAAGGAAGATATGTGTAAAATCTGTATTTTTTAATAAAAAATCATCTTAGTTATGTGTTTTCTTTTATACCACAAGCTTCGTGTTCAAGAGAAATGACTTTCCCCTGCATGTTGGCATCTGTGAAGTTGAACTGAGCCAGGCCAATGAATCAAATTCTCTGACTGACCTTTGTCAATCTTGCATAAGTTTTGCCATGGTTTAGTGCTCTGTGAAGTGAGAAAACAAATAACATTCACTCAGGAACTGCTTATAGGATGTTCAGCATGAGTCACCAACTATGTTAGGCACCAAGGATATAAAGATGAATAAGACAAACTCACACCTTCAGAATTAATTCAGATAAACAGGTAAAGGGGAAGGGCAGGCCCAAGGCTTAGTCCATACTCTTACCAAGCTCAGTGATGCCAGATCAACTAATTTACTTTTCTGAGCCTGTTTCCTCATTTTAAAAAATGACTTACAAAGACAGTATTGCTATAAGAATGTTGTTACTAAAGCAAAAAAGGAAAAAAAATACCCTAAGCACAGTATAGTAACAGTAATGCACTGAACAGGGAGTTATTTTGGAAGACTATATGGAACAATAAACTGAGCATGAATTTGGGGGCACATTAGATATCTCAGCCTTATGACTTAAAAGTACTTTTAAATTGAGTTATTATGAAAGTTAAGTAAAACAATTCATTCATAATTCATTTATTTACACATTTCTTCACCCATGTAGTCATTCAATAAAGTTATTTGATATCTAATATAGGCAAGGCATTGATTTAGAACTGATCTTAGAATGCTCTGGCTATATCGCCTTGGTTGCAACGGCTCAGCTCTGCTGGTGAGTGTGAAAACCATCGTAGAACATGCACAAACTAATAGGTTTGCTGCATTTTATTTTATTTTTTTATTTCTCAAAACAGATGTTAGAGTCGATTTCAAATGTGGCTTATAGTTTGGAACCCCCCCCCCCGTTATAGATTCTAAACAAAATCCTAAATATCATGGAAATTTTATTCTACTGGACAGGATAGAAAAACCTCAAAAACAAGATAACTGTAGGTCCCATTTCTGTAGCCATGGAAGTACCCACTATGCATTGGTATGAAACAGAATGCCATAAAGCTTATAGAATTCATGCAGAGAAATTTTCTACTTGTTTTGTAGTCTGCACAACTATGCACTTTTCTGTGTATAATATGTAGTAGCTAGTCAGCAAAAGATACTGGATGAATTTGTAAATTCTTGATTAGTTGCATGCCTTTTCAAGCTTCCAAAGACAGACAGACAGATAATTCTCATCTTGTCAGAACATTTATTTGTTTTCAAGTTTTTAAAGGAGATGGTTGGTAGCCATCGGTTTTTAAAATGAATTCTGCATCAATTTGGGATTATAGGAACAAAATAAGGTTAGTCTTTGAGAAACGTTCTTCAAATTTCTGGCAAAGGTTCACAGATAGGTTTTAGAGAAACTCCTCTTTTGTCTTAATAACACAGAGGACTGTCTACAAGCACAAGCTATCACATGAGTTTAACTTACACTCTAAACTATATCTTTAGAACACAGCCTACTTTTGAGATTTCTATTAGTTTGAAAAGCATCAGGGATCAGCAAACCATAAGAGTTTTAGATTCTGTAACTGCTCCATTTTCCACCAGTGCTGGATTGTCACAATATACATATATTAACCTTCTCTTAGCTTTCTCAAGATGTTCAGGGGGCATGGGGGATATATAGCTGTAGCCTCAATTCTCTATCCCCTCCCCAATCATATGGGCTAAAACAGAATGCCTTGGGTGAACCATGAATTTAGTAAAATTATGGACTTAAGAGTACATCAATATCATCCCCTCCAAACCCATTTATTTATAGATGGATACACTGTCTGTAAGAAAGATTGACAATTATTTGGTTTGTGGGTTTGGAAGTAAGGAAATGCTTTAAATGAAATTACTTGAAAATTGAAGGTGATTAGTTTGTTTTAATGTCATAGAGATAATATCCTTGAACTAACATTTAGTCATATACTATTTAAAAAACACAAATATTGCTTACTATGTTCCTTTCAGAGTTTTTATGAATGATAAAGAAATTCCCATTTTGTAGACAATTGTGAGGAAGAAGTTGCCTGAAAATGGGATGCAAGGAAATCATCAACTTCCAGCATTTCAAGAAAGAGAGGGATCGTATACTTGAAAAGTCTTTGTTTTGGTTCTTATAGCACAGGGAGACAGGGTCTAGATCCCCAGCTTGAGTAAGACTGAATACAGAACTGTGGATGTGTAACTGTGCATCTGAATGTTGTCTATTTTAGGGATTTTTTTTTAAATCCTGCACTGCTGGTCACAGTTAGAAAAGTCCCATAAATATTTGGATTATACTTCATGGAAATCAGTTGTGAAGACTACAAGCGGATGGATTTTTTTTTTGACAATGAGCCTCATATGGGTGCTCTCTGGAGATGTTCAAAGAATTTATCTGTGAGGTTTTAGTTCAGTTGTTTCTTGAGAAGAGTAGAAAACAACATGTTTCCTATTACTTGGCTCATATCAGTGATATTAGACATTGAAAATAGTAAAAATATGAAGAAGAGAAGTGAAATAAACAATATTGTGTGCCGGGATATTGCTATGGTTTTCGTGGAAAAAGGAAAATAATAGAATCACATAAACTCAGAATGAATTGAAAATAATAGGATGATCTTTAAGTCCTGATCTTGTCCTGAGCAAATTTTGCCCCATTCTTATCATTTTGTTTGATTCCTTCTCCACACTGGTCTGTCGCTGGCTACTGCTCTCTTGCCTGACCTTGGACTCTCCCTGTGCTCTGTGATGATCCTCCAGCACTCCTGCATGACTCAGATCACACTTGCTTCATTCAATTCTCCGCCCAGGTGTCACTCTCAGCTGTCTTCCTTGTCCTACCTCAAGTCTTCATAGCCTTTGTTATCACCTGACACATATTTCTGGGCTTGCTTATTTATTGTCTTCTTCTGCCACTAGAGAGTGAGCTTAATAAGAATGGTCACATTTTGTTTCGGTGCCTCATGCATCCTCCACACTAAAGAAGCTCCCAGGATCCTAATTAATATTTGTTGAATGAATGAACCCAGGATGAAAGGGAAATAATTCAAGTACATAATTTCTTGAGATTGTTGAGAACAGTGACATTGACCCCTGGGTGGCTAAGGTTGCCTTCCTTGTCAGCAGGGTGTTTTACTCCTGCTGACCACAGGAGGCTGAGAGCTTCCTGTCTTGGTTCTTGTGAGTGGAGGTCTTCAGCTCATTCTCAATGTTTGTCACCACGGAAAGAAATGAATACAACTGAGCTATAACTATACCATGGAATACCATCCAGCTGTGAGATTTGAAATCTAGAGCCAAATGAGCAAATTACAAATCCATAAACCTAAGAATGAGATACAGTTTATATACTTCATAGCATGCAAATCAATATAAATACATCATGTGTGTATCAAACACTTTTAGGTGATAGTCACTAAATGGAAGGTAGTAGTTATTTTTAAGGAAAGAGTAAAAGGGTAATGAGGGTAAAGGGGGAATTGTCTGGACATTCCTAAGTGTTGAAGCCACTTGTGCTGCTAGGGCTGGATGAACCTCCAAACCTGGTACAATTATGGAAGGAAAGGATTTATTGAAGTTACAGATCCATAATGGCCAAAGAGGCTGCCCCCCCTTACAGTTTAAGCAGTGAGAGAAAAACCATCACCAGCACCACACACACAATAGCAAATAGGCAGGTGGTGGTGAGGGTCCTTCTTTATACAGCCTTAGGACCCATCTTGCAACCTCTTCCCAGACTTGTTGACTCCCAGAGTCTCAGGAATTTCCTTCATGCACTGCCCTCCCAGGAAGGGATGTTTGTTTCTAGCTCCCCTGAGCTTCCTTACATCCTGCCCCCTACTGAGAGGGCTGCCTTCCTGTAAGCAACCTCAGAGACCCACCGAAGATTACACATAGGTCAAGTTGACAAGAATACTTCACCATCACAATTAGGTTTTGGATTGTTTTCATTTTTCATTTTGAAGATTAGATTTTAGACACATGAATATTAATTAACTTATTTCCCATAACATTTGTATGTTAAATATTTCATAATACAAAAATCAACCTTCCTCATGTGCACATGATGATGTGAATGTAGGAAGCATAAAGGAAGTCATGGTTATAGTCTAAAGCAGTCAGGATACGGCTTCAAGTCCAAGCTGACAGCATTCATGGTGAACAGAAGAGCTAAAAGTTGGATATAGAGGTAGAGCAATGGCTCAGCAATTTCCTGTGAAAGCATGCGGGCCTGAGAGGACCTGATGCCAAGGGATTTCAAATATCCAGAACCCACATAATCAACTAGATATGGGCTTTTGTATGGAATGTTTTCTCTTATTTTAATGAAATTTTATCTCATCATGCCTAACCTGGTCCTTGACACTTATATACTCCACCCTTCCTTGTTTGGATTTCAGCTCATACAAGTCTCTGATTTTAGCTCTACTATTTAGATACCCAGAAAAATCCTTCCCTACTCTTAACAAAGGATGGGATGGAATGGAGGAGGAAGATGGAGAAAGAAAGCATTTACCCTATCTAATTGCAATATAAAGATACAAAATTAAAAGACTGTGATATGTCACCATATGTACAAAAAAATACCTCAACTCAAAAGAACTACACTTGCCAGGCATAATAACACACACCTTTAGTCCAACCACTTGGGAGGCAGAGGTAAGAGGAGCGCAGTGAGTTTAAGGCCACACTGAGACTATATAATAAATTGTAGATCAGCCTAGGCTTGTATTGTTATAGGCGGTGCTAGGAAGACTTATTATGCATAAGGAAAACAAAACTTAAGCTCAACATTTTCATCACATAGAAGAATAAAAAATAGTTGATAATAAACTAATATAAAAAATTAAGACCATTCAACATCATCTTGGATATACAGGAAAATAATAAAAAGAAAAAATCATAATGACTGCTTGTAATTCATCAAAGGGAAATGTTTTTAATAGTTATTCATTTTAATCCCACTATCCACATACTGTACACACATAAATAAATAGTAAATAAATAAGAAAGATACTAAGCTAAGATTTAAAAAACTGCAATAAATATATGTTTGACACAGAACTTCTACCCCCAAAAAAGAACTCTAACAGATAATTAAAGACAAACAATATTAAAAAATGGAACATCTACTTTAAAAATTACATATGGCTAATAATATGAAAAGATGGGAATTAAAATTAAAACCACAAGCTATTTCTATTTACTGTCATGGTAAAGAGGTAAGCAACTAATAATATCAAATACTGATCAGCATGTAGTCTGTGGATTAAAAGTATAAAGTGTTTCTCTCAATAAAATAGGCAATGTTTTATAAATTTAATGTGTATTTACCATGAGAATATAGTAATTCAGGACAGAAGCTATGAATTCCTGGTCTAAAGAAGTAGATGATAAAAGCTGACATTCCTTCTCTCTCTAATCTGAGACTCCTTTGGCCATGGTTAGTTAATCTCAGGGCCTGAGATGGAAAAACAGAGACTAGAAACTAATATCTATTGGATTAGATTTGAGAAAATGTAGATGATTGTTGGCGTATTAGTCAGGGTTCTCTAGAGGAAACAGAGTTGACAGAATGGATTGTAGTAAAAGGGAATTTATCGGGGTAATTTATGACAGTCCACAGGTGAAGTCTGCAGTCTGCAGGCCCACAGGTGAAGACACCAGTAGCTGTTCAGTCCACGTGGCTCTTCAAGTCCATGTGAGGCCGAGGAAACTGGGTTCCAATGTCCAGGAAGGGTAGGAGAGCAGGATGCGAGCAGGATGCGAGTGCAAATCACAAACAAACACCAGCAGCCAACAAGCAGGAAGGCCAGGAGAGAATTTCTTCCCCTTTATATAGCCTTAGGGTGGGGTCTTGCAACCCTTCCCCAGACATAATGGCTTCCTGAGTCTCTGGAATTTCCTTCCTGCACTGCCCACACAGGAAAGGATGTTTACTTCTAGCTCCTTTGAGCTTCTTTACATCCTGCCCCCTACTGAGAGGCTGCCTTCCTGTGAACATCCTCAGAGACCCACTCAAGATAATTAAAAAGATCAAGTTGACAACAAAACCTAACCATCACAGTTGGGTACTGCTAAATGGGACATGGAGGACATAGGGTTAAAGGGATGTTGAGAACAGGCTGAAACCCTGGTAGATTTATCTGGCAGGCATTTCACCACTTCCAACCTTAACCCTAAAAACTCCTGGCTCCCTTAGCAAGCCACAATGAATCCAGTGTTCTCACCCCCACTGTGCCTGGACAGTAGAGTCTAAGGTGACAGTTCCTTTGCCCCCGCCATTTGATATGGCCCTAAGGTCACATCAGAGATAGAGAGAGAGAGAGAGACAGAGAGAGAGAGACAGAGAGAGAGAGAAGAGAGGTGAGAGAGAGAGGAGAGAGAGAGAGAGAGAGAGAGAGAGAGAGAGAGAGAGAGAGAGAGAGAGAGAGAGAGAGGAGAAAGAAGAGGAGAGGAGAGAGGAGAGAGACCCTCCCCACTGCAGGTAATTATAACTTCTGGCTCAAGTGAGCCAGAGAGATAACTGACTGGTCCATGATGCCAAGTTCTGGGATCTTAAGCTCAACAACCACAATGCCAGGATGAGATCTGAATTCTAGAAATTGAGACCTCCCACTCCAGGCAAAGGCTCAGGTTGTTTATGAAAAAAAAAATGGTTAGGCAAGAGATAACAAAGTATATCTCTAGCAAAGTAGAGACAGAAAGGAAACTCCTGCTTTTTGTGTTCTGGGCCAGTCACCATGACTGCCTCAGTAAGGAGGCAGAGCAGAGTGATGAATGAAGAATGCTCACCGAGCTGTCTACTTTTCTTATAGTGCATGATACCACCCACAATTAAGGTGTGTCTCACCACTTCAATTAATTTAATCATAGGCATGCCCATAGACTAACCAAATCTAGATAATCCCTCCCGGAATATCCGAGAGCCTGTCAAGTTGACAGTCAATATAAACCATCTCAGTAGTGTTGACAACTATGTGATCCATCTGATGATTGACAATACATTTAGGAGGTGAGGATCTGATATTTGGTCTGGACAGCAGTCAGTCTTTCCTAAATGGTGATGGACAGACATCTTTCTATACATCAAAGGGGTAAACACCCAGCTGAGGTCTTCAAATTACATCAGAGGGAGCATTTCTAGTAATGGCTCCACACCAGTCAGACAGCAATGGGAAATGGAGGGAGTAGGTGTTGGTAGCGAAAGACAACATCTCTCTTCATTGCATCCTCAGTTCCCTGACAATGATATCACAACCACGTTAGATTTGTGACACTGGCTAGGATGGAAGCTAGAACATTCCCTGTGTTATCCATCTGCTTGTATCATCCAGGAAGTCACTTAGTTGACTTATTACATGTTATCTCATCCTCATCCTTTCTAAAGTACAGGAAGAAAGCCCAAGGAAGGGGTATTGAAGTGGCCCAGTGCACACACTCAGGGAAAGAGTTCAGTGAGCCTTTAAGCAGAAGCTCAGCAGGCCATCTGCTCTCACACTGGCTCCTTCCCACTCCTCCTCCATGCCCTCCTGTCTAGTCCGTTGCTGCAGCTGGCTCCTCTTCCTGCCACTGCCAGGCCTCTTTCCTTCCTCATGGACTCAAATGCTGATTCTCAGGAAGGAACGATGGTCTCTGAGAACACCACTGACTGTGTTGCCTGTTTGCACAGGCCAGTGATTCTCTGGGATCTTTGAAGAGGACTTCATTCTTGTTACTCACTCTTTTCAGGTTCACGTTGGGTAGAATTTTCAATTTTGTCTTCAGTGACTCTGGTCAAACCTATACTACATGAACATCCAATCACTCAAAGGTTCCATGTTTTCTCTGGCCACTTCCCTTGCTGTCCCTGATTGATGCGTGGCTTCTTCCAGAAGGTTCTTTGAACTTTCTTTCACATAGCTTCCACTAACAGTTTCCAGGGAGGTTTATGCTCCCCAAGTACTCCTTTAATATTGCAAACTTTATTTCATAAAGGTTTTTATTGTTTATTGGACCATTCTGATTTTCCAATTAGACTGCAAAAAATTGTGAAGCCAAGAGCTATGAACAACTTGATGTGCTATTCACAGTGGTTAGCATAGGAGTGTGTATTAGTCAGAATACAGTGAACGCTTACTGGGAAAAGAACTTTAGCTTAATTTTTAATTTCTTTGACAATATTTACAGAGTAACTCCAGTTGCTAATCCCTATTTAAAATGCTGAAACACACACACACACACACACACACACACACACACACACACACACACGGCTACTGCCCTTTTGTAACTTAATGCCAAACAAAAGTACAGATATTTAAGCAAAGAACTTTAGCAATGTCTGTGGGTTAATTTGATGAATGACTATGCTGTATTGTCAGGGTTCAGAAGACAATGCCTAGAAAATTAAGAAATCTCTATCCTCAGCACACATTATTTTTATTATTTTTATTTACTAAGAGGAACTTTGTATGAACAAATCATGGGTTGGTACCACCGTTTCCCTCCTCTCACTACTCATAACTCAGCACACATTTTCTTCTAGTCAGCGACATGAGCTCCCTCTTTTCACCTTAACTAGAGGTCAGTGAGCCAACCTGAAAGCTGACAGACATCAGTAGTTCTCACACCAGTCTTATCAGTACAAACCTGGAAAGGTGATCTTGGGCAAATGATTTGTTTCCTCTTTGCTTTAGTTTTCTTCTTTATCAAATATGGAGAATACATTTTTATCCCTCACAGGATTGTTGTGAACGGGAAATGTGAATTAAAATGGTTTGTTACACTCAATATGTGATACTTGTAATTTCACTACAATTATTATAGTGGTCCTTGGAAAATCTACCCTCTCTATAGCTACAGGATGAGCCTTCTCAAAGACATACTAGTAGTACCATCCGAGTTTCACTTTATATCGGTGCCTTAGAGATTTGTGCCTGAAACACACCATAGGGCAATAGATAGAACCTTCTAGATTCTTTGGAACTGTATCCATTTTGAAAAGCTGAAACATTTTCATGCAAACAATAAAGATATCCTAGAACTTGTTGCTAAAAGCATGAGAGTGATTCCCTGAGTCCTAGGAGCTGGAAAGAGGAAAGATATTTATTTTCGCCAACCAAACAGCAGGAGAAATGTTATGTCACACAACTCAGCATTCTGCTCTAAATGAGAAAAACAGAGTGAAAAGCTTTCCAGGTTCTTCACTGCTTAGAGAAAGCAGGAATCTGAAGGGGTCCCCGGGTCCCAGTTTGTTGCCTCTTGGAATTTTCTGAATTCTTACTGCTCTCACAGAGATTGGTGGATACAGCTCTGGCTTGTCATAGGTAACTCTACCACATATTTCCTTCTGGAAATTTTCAGCAACTCCTGAAGTAATGACTCTACTCTTCGGCTGTAACTTCCCAACATTCGTATCATCCTTTCTCACCCATTTTCATACATTCAAATTTAGAATTCCTCTGTCATTTGCTTTCCATTTCCTCAATTTGCAAATGTATTTGATGCCAGGGGTAAACATATCAGACAAAACTAACCTACTTCATCTGGAAAGAAAGGACCTTTGGGAGCAATCTCCCTCTGGAGTCCTCTGCTCTCTTGTTTGTCCTGATTTAGAGTCTGTCACTGTGCAGATCCATCTGCCATTCCCAGGACGAAATCTGATATTCTCAGGCAACCCCAACACCTTCACTGGCAGCCTCTGCTGTTCTCTCTCCCTGTTCTCACCCCACAGCCTCCGAGGATCAGCCCCACATATTTCTCCCATCACTTTTTGGCCTAGCACTTGCTCAACTCCTCCATTCTGGCCTCTCCTTGTCCCCCTCCTGCTGACCTTAAGCTGTAAAATGCTATAGTATCTCTGGCTTGGGCTTCTTATCTGGCCCCAAATTCTTTCCTTCTCTTTCTAAGACACTGAAGAGTAAGGAATGTTCATTTATAATGTTTGACTTTCTTGCTTTTCCTTCCAGACTCCTTAAGATGACATCTTTGCTCATGCTGTCGTACAAATGAAACATACTTTTCTCACTTGTCGAAGGATATGTGGCATTTCACCAGAATTAGCTGGGATCAGACCCTTTGATTGTTGTGTAGAATGAGAAATCATTTTCATGACGATGGTGACGGGCTGTATATCAAAGCAGGGAGAAGTGGGAGGCATCGGCTGCTTTGAAGATGGCGTCTTCCTCCCAAAATGGAATTTCTGGCATGATCTGTAAGTTCTTGGGTTTTTCTTTCTCTTGTATTCCCAGGACTATAGGAAGGAGGAATTTCACGTTATTTGATTTTCTCACCATCACCACTTTATCGTGCTTTGTGCATTGTAACAAGGTATGAGTGACACCTCCAAATCACACAAGGCTTCAGAAACCGACAAATGCATCCAGTGGCCATTCTCATCCCTCCCAGCCAGCTACAACAGGTATGATGATAACAGCATCTTACCCTGAGTATCCCTTTACACACCTCAGTGCACTTACCTATTTCCCGTTCAAATTGTCTGCCTCTAAATAAATGATAGAATGTAGTCCGAGGTAGAGCCACTGCTCCTACTACTATAAAAATTAAAATGAACATAAGAGGCTTAGACATACCATTCTCTATTTAATATAAAGACACTAGTGCCCAAGGGAAAACTGTAAGGATTGGAGATTACAATATAGAAACAGCCTAGCACAGAGTTAGCATTGGACAGATGCCAGTTATTATGTATAGAAGCCTTTCATACATTTTTCTAACTTGTGTCTTAGATGTATATCATAAAGGCCATTGTTGCATTTAGCATGATGGGCGGGTTCAGAGAGTTCTAGTCTCAGAGTGCATAAGGAGCCAGTAATTATAATCTGACCAAATGATGCAGCCGAAAGGTTCTCAGGTCCTAACTCATATATAGTGACTACCCGATTGCAATTTTATCATTGTACCTCACTGCCTCTTATGGAGTATATGTGTATATTTATTGTGCATGGCTTGTGTGTCAGGTGCTATTCTAAGTACTAGGGATTCACACATATTTCAGTATGCTTGGTCCTTCCCTTTAGTTAACTCACAGTCTGTGCTTTCCTTAGAAGGTTTGAGCCCACTTAGGCTGAGTTTGTAGAAATGTGTGTGCTTCCTTTGAATTCTGGATTTTTATGAGACATCTTATATATTTACCTCATATAAAAATATAAGTCACGTTGTATAGAAGACGCCAAAACTATTTCGTGAAATATTTACAAATCCAAATATTAATGTGATCATTTCATAATGAACTTAATGTAGAAGTTGTGAGAAATAAGAAAAGCCTGACAAATAGGTTGAATGTTGCAAAGTGGATAAATGTATATAAATCTGAATTACATATGTATATATTCAGATATATTAGAATATATATAGAAGATATAGCTATATAATCATATATATCATATATAGTCATATATTTGTATATATGAATAAATATATGTATGAAAGTTTATAAATATATGCAAACATGCACTTACATTTCAAGATAACCACAATAAGCAATAAATTTTATCTGAGTGCTATTTTTGTCTAAATACATTTTTATACCTGCAAATAGGCTCTTTCCAAATAGGATTCTATCCAATCATCCTTGTTTCATTGTAACAATAGGTAACTTGATGATTTTTCATGAGGAGAATTTTTGTACCCAAAGTCATAGGTCATCACAAAAACCTTGGAGTAGGCTATGCTCCTGAGGGAAGCTTTATAGGGAGAGGTTTTTTTAAAAAAATAGAGTCATCCAGATGTTTAAGCAGCTATATAGTAGCAGAGCTGTTAGGATAATTCAACACAGCAATATTTTGTGATAAAGTTTCAGTATGTGAAATGCCAATGTGTGTCTCTCAGACACAGAATCTTAATTCGTGAAGGCTCACAATTACATTGCTTTGCGGCATTATAGTAAAACGTGAATGATTTTTGTTTAATTGTAGCCATTCATTTGATGCAAAGCATTCTCCTTGAGAGGAAACTCATCAGGGCTCCTTCAAAAGGATATACTTTGATTATGATCCAAGGAAGAACTGATAACAAGAGATTAAAACATTCCCAGGGTGATTTACAGTTTCCTGTAGTTTTAAGGTTACTTTATTTAATGTCTTAACAGTCAGTGATAATTTATATATGCCATGGCAGAAAGAAGTATGGTCCAAAATCTTCTCTGCCACTGAGATTCTTGGTTGATTTAAGAGAGGAGATGCTATCTCATGCTGTACCAAAAGGAGCCAAGAGTTTAGGCTTCATGCAGCAGCCAAGCCGGTTCCCAGATGTTGACAAGTTTTACAGGCAGTAATTTTTTGAGCTCTTGATTAAGATCAGAATAAGAATACAAATAATAGGAACAACATGAAGACGGATAGTACAAAAAGAGCAAGAGAATGAAGTGGAGTCACTACTGTACCAAAAATTCCAAGATTACCATCAACGATTAATGACGCTTGGACTTCTGTGTGTGTTAATGAGAGTCAACTCTGCGAGTGTTCATTAAGACCATGTGCCAAACATTGTTCTAGTCACTGAAAGGTTAGAAAGATGAATCTGATTCCTCCCTGTATGGTCTGGTTAGGAAACTCTCCGAAAGGAATTATTAGTGACAAACAAAACAACCAAAGCCATTAAAATATGACAAAGAAAATTACGGCAGAAAGAAAGCCTGGAGATTAAGTTTAGAACAACCCAAAAGAGACTTTATAGGAAGTCTAGATTTTGGTAAATGGATATGAAAAAGATCAATGATTCTAACAAAATACTCTTGTCAACAGTGTGGGGATGATGGGTATGGGCTCTGTATAGAAAAATGGAGTTGTCTGAGAAGCTTGAAAGTGTGCCAAGGAAAGGCTGGACGATCACTGAAAACTGTCACAGAGTGTGTGTGCTCCATTGGAAGCTTAGTATATGCTGTATACTAAAGCCTGCTGTCAACCAGTTGAATCACACCTCCTAATCTCTTCACCTCTCAAAGTTACCACAGTGCATTCTCGTATGAGCTTCTCTAACTCCTAGAGCTGATTCAAGGAAACTGGAAGACTTCCTATCCAAGAAAGGATTCCTTACTCTTGTAGTTACCTTCACGTTGTTTGGGAGAAATCACCCTACAAAATGCAGCTCATGAAAGGAACAGCTTTATTTCACTTTAAAGTTTCAAAGTGGAAGATTCATCATGGAGGGGAAAACAACAGGCCTGAGCAGGAAGCCTTGGTCACATCTTGTCACAGGAGCAAGAGAAGGAAATAGTTCAACTGAGCTAGCTCTGAACACCCACTACTCTGGATTAAAGTCTTCCCCGAATGACACACCTCTTCCAGCAAGGCTCCACTCCCCAAACATTTTACAAATTTCCCAAATTGCCACCATCTGGGGACTAAGTATTCAAAATACATGAGGTTATTGGACATTTTACATTTAGAAAGTACCACACCTAACTGTTGAAAAGACCAGGCAACATGTCAGACTGTAGTGGGTACCTGGCTTTTCTCCTCAGTCCTGCTACAAAATGGCCATCCTTGGAGTATGTCCAAGACAATGCAACATTCTCATTGAGCTTCTTGACTTAAATCATAGTCTTCAAAGTATGTGATTGATCCCTCAAAGTGCCAGGAAGTTGGACTTGGAGACACAGGCTCTCTATGCTAAGAGTCAATGGAGAAACTCTGGAAGGATGCTTCACTGTGTATGTAAACCACTCCTTGTGCTCTGGTCTCCATGCAAACAATTGGACTGGGAATAATTACCTGAGGCTTTAGCCTTGGCTTGACTAAGACTAGACCACTCACTTATTTGAATTCTACTTTTATCAATAATTAAATTATATAGTTTTATGTCATCTCCAAGTGTTCTTCCAACTCTAATTTTGTTGTGGTTAATTGAAAAAGGCATGTTGGTTATAGAATTTTTAAAACATAATAAATATGAAATAAATATGAGAGTGGTTAGATTTTCCTGCTTCATCACAGCTTTTTGATTTAAACATATATTTTACTGATATTATTTATATATGATATGAAATGGCACATTTGTCAAACCATTCTTGTTTATAAGTGTAAATCTAGTGTAAGTCT
>PVHP010024764.1:0-26121 GCA_004024765.1 Zapus hudsonius | reverse complement strand
CCAAAAGGGCTGGAGAGATTGCTCAGTGGTTAAGGCACTTGCCTCCAGTGCCTAAGGCCCTGGGTTCAATTCCCCAGGACCCACATAAGCCAGACCCACAAGGTGGTGGCCCTGGTGCGCTCTCTCTCTCTCTCTCTCTCTCTCTCTCTCTCTCTCTCTCTCTCTCTTTCTCTCTCTCTGCTTGAAAATGAATAAATAAAAGAAAAAACAAAAAAAAGATGCGCTCCATTCATTTATGCACCTGAGCGAGCAGTCATTGATCAGCTTCTCAGTGTTAAGCAGTGTTTGGGTATTTGATGCAGTAGTGCTCAAACCAGGCACAAATCCCTGCTCTCAAACCTAGAGGGAGGGGAGCTCTGATAAACAAACCAAATGAAACATGCCAGTGGATGACAGCAGAGGAGAGGTTGTGGCGAAGAAGTGATCAGCCCCTGGATATACTGCAAAGGTCACGCCATCCCATGATTTCTGATTGGACTGCCATGTGAGACAGAAGGGATGATGCCAGGCTCTCTGGCCTGAGCACCAGGAAGTGTGAGGTTGGCTGAGAACCAGGAGGAATGAAGTTGTCATCAGCTGAAATGGTGATGGCAGAGCCAAAATGGAACAGAAAAAGGACAATCAGGATTTCCTTGTTGGACTTGGTTCTGCCTGGGCTCAATATCATCACACGGAGGGATGTAGGTCAGGGTCAGCACCACCACGTCTGGCCTGGCTTTTAAAAACTTTTAAAAAATATTTTATTTATTAATAAGGGGAGAGAGAGAGAATGAATGAATGAAGATGGGTGTGCCAGGGCCCCTTGCCCTGCAAACGAACTCCATATGCATGCAGCACCCTGTGTATCTGGCTGGCTCTGTGTGGTTCAAAAGCTTTCAAGGACCTTTAACTGCTGAGCCGTCTCTCCAGCTCCACATCTGGCTTTTTTTTTTTTTTTAACATGGGTTCTGGGGATGGAACACAGGTCTTCCTACTTGTAGGGCAAGTATTTTATCCACTGAGTCATCTCTCCAGATCCGTTTGTGTGGGTCTAAGTTTATGGCAATTTTGAGAGCAGTGGTGGGACATTAACATCAGCCCAGGAGATCAACAGCACAGCCTTTGCAGAGACTTTTAAATTCATTTTCAAGCAGAGATACAGAGAGAGAGAGAGAGAGAGAGAGAGAGAGAGAGAGAGAGAGAGAGAGCACAAGGGCCACCACCTTGTGGGTCTGGCTTATGTGGGTACTGGGAAATTGAACCTGGAGCCTTAGGCACTGGAGGCAAGTGCCTTAACTGCTGAGCCATCTCTCCAGCCCCTTTGCATTGACTTGAACTAACCTGATGGTGTCGGCAGCTGCCCTCCACCCAGCACGGCTGTAGCTTGGGTCCTCTCAAGCGAGGCTTGCATGAAAGAGTGCCTTTGTAGCTGCTGCCTGTGTTTGTAAAGCTCGACACAGCACAGGCCCCTTTCTGCACTTTAGTGTTAGCTCTGAGGGCAACAGCCACAACTATTCATTTTATTCCAATTACATTCTCTGAAAGACTCAGAAGGTCACTGGGCTCAACGGCTAAAGATGAGGATTCTGGAATTTCTATGTGCTGTTTCTTTTTTTTTTTTTGTTTTTTTTTTGTTTTTCGACGTAGGGTCTCACTCTAGTCCAGGCTGACCTGGAATTCACCATGTAGTCTCAGGGTGGCCTTGCACTCATGGCGATCCTCCTACCTCTGCCTCCCGAGTGCTGGGATTAAAGGCGTGCGCCACCACGCCCGGCTCTGTGCTGTTTCTTTGAACCGCGTGCATCTCAACCTGAAACAGCATGATGGTCTTCAAGCAATCAGCCCTCTTTAATTGAGCTCCAGTGCCAACTGTCGTCTGACATCAGGCATCTATCAGTGAGACACAGCCAGGTGTGGTGGCACATGCCGGAAGCACTAGCATTTGGCAGGCTGAGATAGGAGGATTGCCATGAGTTTGAGGCCAGCCTGGGCTACAGAGTGAGACTGTCTCAACCCCTCACCCCACTTTGACAAAAAAAAAATGATAACAATGTCAACACGATCACATAATAACATGCTATTTTCTGGGTGTAGGAAATGGGCCAATGGCAAAGTGCTTGCCTTAAGAGCAAAAGAAGAGAACCTGAGTTTGGATTCCAGAACCTACATTAAAAAAAAAAATCAGGGTGTGGTGGCATATACTGTAACCCCAGCACTGGGGATGCTGAGACAAGAGGATCCCCGGGCTTGCTGGTTGGCTGGTCCCCTTTCTAGAGGCTCCCGGGCTTGCTGGCCAGCTAGTCCCCTTTCTAGAGGATCCCTAGGCTTGCTGGCTAGCTAGTCCCCTTTCTAGAAGATTCTGTGCTTGCTGGCCAGCTAGTCCCCTTTCTAGAGGCTCCCGGGCTTGCTAGCCAGCTAGTCTTCTTTCTAGAGGATCCCTAGGCTTGCTGGCTAGCTAGTCCCCTTTCTAGAAGATTCTGTGCTTGCTGGCTAGCTAGTCCCCTTTATAGAAGATCCCGTGCTTGCTGGCCAGCTAGTCCCCTTTCTAGAGGATCCCTAGGCTTGCTGGCCAGCTAGTCTCTTTTCTAGAGGATCCCCGGGCTTGCTGGCTGGCTAGTCTTCTTTCTAGAGGATACCTAGGCTTGCTGGCCAGCTAGTCCCCTTTCTAGAGGATCCCGGGCTTGCTGGCCGGCTGGTCCCCTTTCTAGTCAGAGGACATGAGCTGGAGCATAGGCAGGATCGTGCACTCCCCTTTCACTCCAGTCTGGACTACACAGTGAGTTCCAGGCCAGTCACACACACACAGGATACTGCTCTCATGTCACCCTTAACCCGAACAGTGACAGGCCTCAGAGTCCTCATAGGCTGTTCTGTAACAGGTCAGATCCACTCAGGGCTCATGGCTCGACTTGGCCTAACCAGTTTCACATGCAGACAGTTGGAACTTTCCAGAGCTGCTGAACACTCTCTCTCTTTGTCCGCTTCTGACAATTCAATTAAAACTCAAACCAGAAGTGAGTGAGTGTTGCAGATCATACCTACAACCTGCCGGCACTTGGGGAGGCTGAGGCAGAAGGATTGCCATGAGTTTGAGACCACCTTGGTGAGTTTCAGGTCAGCCTGGGCTGGAGTAAGACTCAATTTCAAGAAAACCAAAGACAAAACAAACAAAGACAAAAACAGCAAAACCCCCAAGCCAAACATGGTATGAAGGTCTCATGGTATGAAGGTTAACAATGAACACTCTCTTAGGTCTGTTCTGCCAGTACACATGTGCACACAAACACTTCCTGTTCACTGTATTGTTCTAAGAGCTCACTACTATCCCATCCAACTCTCACAAGGGAAAGCCCATGGCCATTGACTTACTCAGGAAATAAAGGAACTCGAGGCGGCTTTAGCTGGGGTTCTGATGGAAGGTTTTCTGTTCTGGGCAGCTCAGTGGACACAGGTTGGACTTAAATGAAACCATCTCTGCTCCCATGACGTCACAGGGGGATTGCCCAAAGTGTGAGTTTTCCAAGCCAAGGCAGGCAAGCTGGCTGGGGTTTGGAGAGGAGCGTAGCTTCTCCTTTCACTTGGCACTTGGAGACAGTAAGAAATTACTCAGCTATTCTCTCGCTAACTGTGCTGTGGGAACAGGCCCCATAGATGCATTGGTGTGACACTCCCACGTCTCAGCCCATCAGTGTCCTTTGAGTGATGGCTTCCCCCTTGCTCTCTGTTGGCTCAGGAGTCCGCAGCAGTTTTTGTGGGAGCCAGATTGACATCCCCTCTTGAATTGCAGTCTCGAAGGACGCATGGCCAAGAATCCATCAGTGTGGACCCCGCTGTCCAAACACTGGGCTCAGGAAAAGTTTGAGTCATGCAGTGCTCACAGTTGAGTAAGTTCAGACGCGCTTCTCCTAATCCTCCCCGGCGCTTGAAGATTGATCTGGGTGTGAGTGTACCTCTACCCTGATCCACCCTAGACCTGGATTTTAGAAGAGAAGGAATTCCTGGCTTTCTCTGAGTGTCAGGAGCCAGGAGTGACTGAAGACCATTTGCCCATGCCTGGCAGCATTGAGGGCTGGAATCCAACGACTGGAAGCTGAGCCCTCTGTCTTCAGTGTCTGGCCAGCCGTTCCTTCAGCTTCAGGCTTCCATTACCTCAGTGGGACTCACTCCATGCTCAGCATTTCCAGATGTTTCCTCTTATTGCTGGAACTTTAAAATTGTAGAAGTGGAAAGGAATGATCACCCCCAAAGATCCGGAGGTGGTAGACACTGAAGGGACCTGCAGCCTATCTGTGGGAGCATCCCTTCCCTTCCCAGCGTGCTGCATGACTCCTGCAGGGGTGGGGCATGTTCAGCCAGGCTGGGTCAGGCAGGTGCCTGGTGCCCTCCTCCTGGGGTTGGTTTAGCCACCAGGCTTTCATTCTTGTGAATACTGCCAGCCTCACTAGCCAGCGCTATCTCTCCCTCCCTTCCACGCGAGTCCAGACAAGTGTCTGTCTTAGGGACAGGTCTTCCTGTCCAGCACTTATATACCCTGGGCCAGTTCTGTGGGGGAGGAGGGAGTGTAGGTCTCATCTCAGCTTCCCTGACTAGGAAGACATGTCTGCTTGTCCACAGTGAGGAGAATAACCAAGGGCGGAGAGCCAGGCTGGGCAAGGACTGTGTGCAGGAAGGAACATGACAGGGACAGAATAAACTGGGCTTCGGGGCATGAATCTGTGGCCACCTGACCAAGGCCCAGGGGGATGGAAAGTCCCTCTGCCTCTGGGTATGGAGAGAGGGTGAGGGTGGAAGAGGCCTGTCATGTGGTTGAAGGTGGGTGGGTGGGGTTAAGGTGTGAGAAGTCAATGTTCCCTCCATGAAGGTCTGCTGGCCATTTTTTTTTAAACTTAAAATTTTTTTTATTATTTTTTAAAAGATTTTATTTATTCATTTTCAAGCAGATATATATATATATATGTATATATATATATATATATAGAGAGAGAGAGAGAGAGAGAGAGAGAGCAAGCACCAGGGCCACCACCTTGTGGGTCTGGCTTATGTGGGTCCTGGGGAATTGAATCCGGGGCCTTAGGCACTGGAGGCAAGTGCCTTAACCGCTGAGCCATCTCACCAGCCCTTAAAATATTTTATTTATTTGCAAGTAGATACAGAAAGAAGAGAGAGAGAGAGAGAGAGAGAGAGAGAGAGAGAGAGAGAGAGAGAGAGAGAAGAACCTAGCCAGGGAGTTTAGCTACTGCAAACTAACTCCAGATGTATGCACCACTTTGTGTATCTGGTTTTATTGGGGAATCAGATTTGGGTCACTAAGCTTTGCAGGCAAACACCTTAACCACTGAGCCATCTCTCCAGCCCTTTGTAAATTTTTATTGACAACCTCCACAATATTCATTATGTACTCTGGTCATCATATCCTCCCACCATCCTCTGTTCCCCTTTCCCTATGACCCCTCCACTGAACCTCTTCTTCCCAACCAGTTTCTCTTCTATTTTGATGTCATCCTTTTTAAAATATTTTATTTATTCATTTTCAAGCAGAGAGAGAGAGAGAGAGAGAGAGAGAGAGAGAGAGAGAGAGAGAGAGAGAGAGAGAGAGAGAGAGGCTTATGTGGGTCCTGGGGAATTGTACCCAGGGCCTTAGGCACTGGAGGCAAGTGCCTTAACCGCTGAGCCATCTCTCCAGCCTGATGTCACCATTTTCCCCCCTCCTATTACGCAGGTCTTGTGTAGGTAGCGTCAGCCACTATGAGGTCATGAATGTCAAGGCCATTGTGTGTCTGGAAGATAGTATTGTAAGCTGGCCTCCGCTTCCTTTGGCTCTTACATTCTTTCCACCATCTCTTCTGCAATGATCCCTGAGCCTTTGAGGCTGTGACATAGATGTCTTATTTAGTATTGAACACTCCACTGTCACTTCTCAGCACTTTGGTGAGTTTTGAGTCACCCTAGTGGTCACCACCATCTGAAGAGAGAAGTTTTGCTAACGAGAAGTGAGAGCAGCATTACTATATGGGCATACAGAGAGGCAGTTTGGTGGACATAATGTATCCAGTTAGCCAATCAACAGTGGCTGCTTCCTCCCTAGGACCTATGACCTCCCCAGCCACACTGCTGACCTTTGCTGAACGGGGCTCCATCTGTAACTCCAACTCGCTCATTTATCCTGATGGTCTGGGAGAGCTATCCCCTGTGGGAGTCTCCTGGTTGAAGAAGTAACCATGGAGGACCCAGGAGATCAGCTGGCTGTCCCTTGATACCTGTGTAGGAGCCCTCAGGTTGGCTGGATCTCCCTTCTGCAGCTCGGGGCAGGGCCATACTTAATGCTTATTCCCAGGCCAGCCCTGTTGCTGGGGACATAGGGAGTCACTCATCTCCTTCCCAGTCCCACTTTCCTATCACAGTGGTGGAAATACCCAACACAGCCTTTGTGACCAAGAGCAGAAACCCTTTTTCCTCATTTCCTGTTCTTTCTTCAGTCCATCTTGTTAGATGAATGTTCCCAAAAGCCTTGGGAATCCCGGGACAATGGTCCCACCTCTGGAATTCATAGGTTCTCTTGAGGTCTTACTGAAATCCCCAGAGCTGGTTGATATGGAGGCCCCTGGTGTCTCTTCTACCCAACTTTAAAGGATGGTGACAAGAAATGACTGTTAATTCTTCCCCCATGGTCCCAGTATCATGCAGCCCCCTCCCCCACTGCACGGAGACTGAGAGACTCAGAGACACATGGCCGGCCACAGGGGATGGTTGTTGGCATCATGGCATTCTGGCCTTAGGTGTGGGCCTGGCTTGAGCAGATGTCCACCTGCAGCCAGCCTGAGGAGGAGGACTCTCAGTGCCAGCGCTGAGGTGGGAAGGTGCCCACCAGGTGGTGAAAGCTAGACCAGGAATGTTTACTGAGAGCTTCCCCCACCATGGGGGTGGGCCTCCCAGATTATCAGTCATTCAGGGCAGTGTGGATACCCCAGGAACAAACAGCCCAGGCTAGCCCAGCCCAGGTTCTGGCCCACAGGAGGAAGCCTCCCTAGGACTATGCTCAGAAGGGACCCTTCAATCAGGGCCATCAACTCTCATTCTCTAGCCTCTGGAACCAGAGATCTAGGTCACTTCTCCCCTTGAGACCTCACACTGTCTCAGGCACAGGAAAGGGCTAGATGGGGTCCTACAAGGCCACTCCTGCCATCTTGGCCGCCTCCTGAGCGTCCCTCCCACAGGCCCTGCCTGGCTCACTCAATTATCCCTCCTGACCTTTTTGCTCTGTTTTGGAGATGCTTTGTCCTTCCTCACTGCAGACCCCCCCCCCCCATGAGGTCACACACTCACTCCTTCAGGTTCCCCCATTTCCCACTAATCCCGCTGTGAGAGAGCTGGTCCCTGGAACCACCTCCCCTCCTCCTGTCCGGCTTCCTGTCTTATCTGCCACATGTTATACACATGTGTTTGCTCTCATTCCCTGTCCCTTGCTAGTATGTCAGCTCCACTGGCAAAGGGGTTTGTCTCCTTGGATTAGTCATTGCCCCAGCTTCGGTACCAGGCTCACACCAGTGGATCAGCAGAAAGCATCTGCTACATGAATTTCATAACATAACAAGTTTGTCTAATGTGAGAGAACATGTCCCAAACCCCTCGTGGGTGCCAGCCAACCCATGGGTGCCCTGAAGGTATGTATAGAGGTGCCAAGCCCACTTCCTGCTCTCTGTCTGGCTGAGGACAGAGTTGGACTGACACCTGGTGACGAGTGTGGAAAGCCAAGGCTCTGCAGGAGAAGACAACAGGAACCCTTGGGACAGGAGAGAGGCATCGAGATCAACATATAAACATGGACCGTGGATGGTGGCTGCCTGGGAGGGAACAGTCAGGGGGAGATGGCAGAGAAAATGGAGGAGAACCGAGATCCATCGATGAGACAAGAAGATAGCCACCACTGAGACATGCCACCTCTACCACAGCTGCTGGCGCCCAGGAGAAAATGCAGAGGAAAGGCATGGAAAGATGACTAAGTGGTTAAGGAACTTGCCTGCAAAGCCAAATGACTCAGGTTACATTCCCCAGTACCCATGTAAAGCTAGATGCACAAAGTGGTGCATGAATCTGGAGTTTCTTTGCAGTGGCTGAGGCCCTGATAGGCCCATTCTCTGTCTCTCTTCTCTCTATCTCTCTCTGCTTGTAAGTAAATAAATGAAAATATGTGTTAACAAATAAATTGCACAGGAAGCGGCAACATGAATATTGCTCTTTTTAAAAAATTTTTTATTAATTTTTAAGCAGAGAGAGAGAGAGAGAGAGAGAGAGAGAGAGAGAGAGAGAGAGAGAGAGAGAGCGCGCACCAGGGCCACCACCTTGTGGGCCTGGTTTATGTGGGTCCTGGGGAATTGAACACTGGGTCTTAGGCACTGGAGGCAAGTGCCTTAACCACTGAGCCATCTCTCCAGCCCAAATATTGCTCTTATTGCTAGCCTGACACCCAGTTCCAGGGTGATGATGACAGACATGGTGATCAATCAAAACCTATCAAAGCAGAAATTCAAAGGCTATAGAAAACGGAACACTAAATCAGACTGCCAACAGGCCTTGCCTGGCTCAGAGAACATTGTGGAAGAGGGGGTGGAGAATTGTAAAGGCAACAGAGTGGGTAGTAATACCCTGAGGCATGGTTCCCCCACTCCCTGCCCACTCCATAGGGACCTACTGAGGCCTTCATGACCCCCCCAGTGAATACCATAACCCCACTGAGGAGGACCCCAGGGTAATGGGAGCAGGGGAGAGTATAGCCAGTTATAACTTATATAAAATAAAAAATTAAATTTAAAAAAGGAGGTGATAACAATCAGTGCACTAGAAACCTTCCCAGTGTTACACATAACAAGTGAGCATGCCCAGAAACAGCTTGTGATACACAGCCAGCAGAAAGGTGGGAGCTGAAGCAGTTTGTAGGAGGAAGGGGTTTATTTCAGGCTCACAGAATCCAGGGGAGGTGCCAACAATGGCGGGAGAAGCTGGCTTCCTCCATTACACATCAGCATAGCAAGTGAAAATCCCAGAGCAGCAAGCAGGAGCCGCCAGAGCTCAAACTGCCCTTTCCATAGCTGGCAGAGCTGGACTACAAGTGACACGCCTGCCAGAGAATCAAAAACACCTCAGAGGCTCAGCAGGTAGGACGCCTGCCTGCAAAGCCTAATGACACAGGTTCGATTCTCCAGTATCCACGTAAAGCCAGATGCACAAAATGGTGCATGCATCTGGAGTGCATTTGCAGCAGCTGGAGGCCCTGGGACAACCATTCTCTCTATCTGTCTCTTTTCACTCTATCTCTTTCAGCTTGCAAATAATGAAGAAAAATATTTTTTTTAAAAATATTTTATTTATTCATTTTCAAGCAGAGAGATACAGAGAGAGAGAGAGAGAGAGAGAGAGAGAGAGAGAGAGAGAGAGAGAGAGAGAGAGAGAGAACCAGAGCCACCACCCTGTGGGTCTGGCCCATGTGGGTCCTGAGGAATTGAACTGGGGGCCTTAGGCACTGGAGGCAAGTGCCTTAACCGCTGAGCCAACTCTCCAGCCCGAAGAAAAATATTTTTAAAACCCAACAAACCTCAGGCTATGTGGGACAGACATTCCCATTCCCAATACCACAGATGGCTTCAGTCTCTGGAACTGTCATGTGACTGGACACTCAGGACAGAGCAAAGAAACAATTACCCCCATAAACTCACTGGCCCTGTCCCCTCTTGCTCATTGACAGAAGGGTCAAACAAGCATGGGCAATGTCGTGCCCGGCTAGGTGGTGGTTCCCTAAAGAACACGGGAGATGGGTCTCCTACAGGAGAGTGGGTGACTCCAGGACAGCTGCATCACCAAAAAGCCCACCCCAGCATGGGTGATGACTCATAAAAGCTTCCTGCCCAGAGCTCTCTGCGTGACTAGCAGACAGCTCCATGGCGTCCCCTCTTTCCTGGCAATGGTTTTCTCCTATGTGACCTCAGGATGGCAGGGAGGGGCTCTTGAATCCTGACTTCTGCCAGCTTCCTGGCTCTCCCTCCTCTGCATCCCCGGAGGACATTGCTACACAGCAGTGACCAGCTTTTTCTATGACGGATGGTTGAGAGGATCCAGATGAAGGAGACAGATGTGATGGAGTGGGCGGTGCAGTGTAGAGACAGCCAGGACCACTGGATGCTGCATGGTGTGAGGGTCGGGGAAACAGGAAGACTCAATGGTGCACCCAGCAGCTGGGCTTCCATTTATTGAGAGGGGATGATGACAGGAGAACACGTTTCTGAAAGATAGAAGCAGAAGATGCATGTGTACCACCTAAATGGGGCTCTGGGGTGACCGAATGGGGACCAGACACGCTTCCTAGGAAGAGAGCTGTGTGCGCCAGAGTCGTTGGCATAGATGTTTATTAGTTAGGGCCCTCCAGGGAGCCAGGACCAATGGGTATGTGCCCACCTAGTTCTCTGGATCTCTCTCTCTCTCACTCTCTATCTCTCTCATGCTGTCTCACATCTCGTTGCACCTGCCTACAATCTCTTTCTTTGCACTGCTCACCTATCATGTATCGATATCTGTTTGTCTGCCGCCTGCCCACCTATCTTTCATCTATTCTCTATCACTGACTTATCATCTATCAGTCTGCTCATCTACCTACTTCTCTACCATATGTATCAAGCTATCTTTCTGTCATCTGTCTCCATCATCTACATGTCTTTTTTCTATCCCTACCTTCTATAATCTATTCTCTCTCTCCATCCATCCATCCATCCATCCATCTATCCATCCATCCATCTATGTATCTGTGTATCTATCTATCTGACAATCAAACAATCATCTATCTATCTATCTGTCATCTCTATCTATCTATCTATCTATCTATCTATCTATCTATCTATCTATCTATCTACCATCTATCTATCCATCCATCTATCTATGTATCTGTGTATCTATCTATCTGACAATCAAACAATCATCTATCTATCTATCATCTATCTATCTCTCTATCCATCCATCTATCTATGTATCTGTGTATCTATCTATCTGACAATCAAACAATCATCTATCTATCTATCATCTATCTATCTATCTATCTATCTATCTATCTATCTATCTATCTATCTATCCATCCATCCATCCATCTATCTATGTATCTGTGTATCTATCTATCTATCTATCTATCTATCTATCTATCTATCTATCTATCTATCTATCTATCTATCCATCCATCTATCTATGTATCTGTGTATCTATCTATCTATCTATCTATCTATCTATCTATCTATCTATCTATCAAATAATCATCTATCCACCCATCTACATATCCATCATCTTCTCCCAGGAACTGGCTCAGGAAATGATGAAGGCAGCCCCAGTCGACTGGAAAACCAGGCAGGGTTGATGGCTCAGTCTTGAGAAGGAATAATTTCTCCCTCTTTAAGAACACTCTGTATTTGCTCCTCCTGCCCACTGATTTCTCTGTGGGTTCAGCCCACACCCCCACACCCTAGGGTCCCTTGACTGCATGGTGTTAACCATGTCTACACAGGCACACTGCACACCGAGACTTGTTCAATTTTGGAACCGAGTACTAGAGCCCAGCCATGCTGGTGCTTAACGCTCTCCACCAACCAAATTCTGTCTGAGGTGAGTCAGAGGAACCACATAGAGAGATGAAAATAGTGGTCCAGGTTGATGTCTGGGGAACTTCAGCTAGAGGAGGAGAGGACAGGCAAGAAGGATATGAGGGAGCAGCCAGTGAATCTGGGGAGCCTGGATTAATGAAGCTGAGTAGAATAGGCCTATCCTGCAGGGCTTCCCAGGACCTTGAATATCCATACATTCACTGTGAAGGCCCGTGAGGAAGATGTAGTCATTGCACTTTCCTTATTTCACCAGGAGCCAGGGCGTTTTTATTTACTTAATATTACATTTTAGTGAAACTTGGGGAAATTCTGCAAAAGTAAATAATGGCACAACACACCCAAAATCTTGGCAGATGAGCCAATGACAGCAGGGCCAAGTTGAAGAGAGTAAACAGGGGCCCTTCTGGGATGGGGGTGCTCATGGCCATGACTTGTTCTCAGGGTCACTGAGCTCCCTCCCCTGCCCTGTGACTTGTGCTCAGAAGGAGGTTCAGATCACCCTCAAAAGGCCTCCAGAAATGCCCGTCAGGACACAGTCAGGGTGTTTTTGGTCTTCTGGAATCAAGCCTCACTGCTGTGCCTTCTTCCTTGGTGGGCAGATCATTTGATCCCAATGCAAGACCCTGGTCCTGGTCCTTGGGGCTGCTCGAGATGTCAGGGTGGCAGTTGTGAACTACAGAGTCACTTCCCCAGGCTTGCTCCATCACGATCATGAAGGGCAGCTGGGACTATATTCTAGGCCACTTGCAGGCAGTGAGGTAGGGACAGCCCCCTCCCCTACCGGTTTCATTTTGCTATTGCATAAGGCTGCGGTAGGGTCACACAGGAGGGCCGCACAGCTGTCCTTCACCTTGGCTGGCCCTGGACAGGAAGTAGCTGCTTGTCCAGTCTAGGGGCCATGCAAGAGCCTCAATGTGGACAGAGGCCACCTGAGGGCGGGGGAAGCTAGCTCTGCCATGTTTCAGTGTGGGCTATAAACAGCGCCCCTCCAGGGGGCTTGGCCGCTGAGCTAGCTGGGTTTCTTTCTCTTTAATTTGCTCGGAGATGCCTGTCCTTGGGTTTGGGGCAAGAAGTGGAGCAGAGAGGCCCAGTTGTGGGAGCTCAAACCTGGGGTTCCAGGCTTATGGGAAAGGCCCTGGCATCTTCCATCTGACAAAACCTCCAAATTCTGCAGCGTGGCATGTGTCTACCTTCATGGCTCTACAAGGATATATGTTGGGACTGAGGTGACTGGAGGCTCTAAACGACCCTCCCTTCCCTCCTCGCTGCTGGTGGCTCCTCATCCTTCTACTCCTTGGCTCAGGGATTATCACTCTAATTCTGTGTCTCTTCCTCTGGCCTTCTTCACCTTTAGAAGGATCCCTGGATTCAGGCCCATCCCATCCCAGGAACCTGGCTTGGCTGCTGAGGTAGCTTTGGTCTTGCTGACACTGTCTTCTGTGATTCACAAAGCTCACTTCCAGAGTCATGATCTCGGCAGGGGATGTGCCAACTTGAGGTATTCATTCTCCATGTTACAGAGAGAGAAACAGAGTTGTCAAGTGGCCCAGTTCACCTAGGGACTGGACTGCCTGGTCCCAAGGGACTTTCCCTATAACTAAATTTCACATCTCAGAAGGCAAGTGAGAGAGGCCAGACACCAACTGCACACACATACTGTGTGAGTCTGTCTACATGAAATGTCTGGAACGAGACAAAGACAGATGATTGCCAAGTGGTGGGAAGGGAGGAATTAGCAGCCACAGATAATGGATGTCGGATTTCTCTTTGGGATGACGAAGATGTTCTGGAATGAAATCATGGGGGTAGTTGCACAACTCTGTAAATAACGGAAAGTTGAAATGAGTGAAGTTGAGGGCATGTGATTGAATTATTTTTCAGCACAACTTATATAAGAATGTCAGTATCCAAGGATCAAGATCAATGCTCCCCAATTCACAGTGGGGTTCCATATGAGGAAGTCCATCGTATGGGAAACGTAACTGAAAATATTCATCTCACCTCTCTACCACTGAACGCTCAGCCTGGCAGCGCCGCTCTGTACAGTATCTGTCCTTTCCCGTTGTGACCACGGGCCTGATCCAATATAATAGTTCTACCCAGTGAGGAGGGAGAATGAGCACGTCAGCATCCAGGTAAAGATCCCGATTCTACTAGTAGATACGAATGCCTTTGGCACTGTCGTAAAGTTGGAAGTGCCTAGGTGGACCGCTGTAACTGGGGGACCTCTGCACACAAGCCTCTCACCAGGCCTCAGAGAAGCAACGTCTGTTTCCTGTGGTGGAGGCAATCCAATTCCTGAAGTAAAAGCCCTTCATACAGGAAGCCTCCTGAAGCCTCTTAGTGGCAGTGTGTGACCTGATGAAATGTCCCAGCGCCCTCCTAAGTTTCTTACCTTCTAGCCTCAGTGACAGGTGTTTGAATGTGAGCTGTCCCCTATAGCCTCCTGTGTCTGTCATTAAGCCTCCTACTTAATTCCCAGCTGGTGGCAATTTGGGAGGTGGATCATGCTGGAGGAGGGGTGGCCCTGGGGTTGGGGTTTAGGATGTTACGGTCCAGCTCCCCCTTGCCAGAGCCAAGCTTACTCTTGTTGTAAGATGCGATGCCCAGCCTCTGCTCTGCCAAGCTATAATGAAATTTCCTCTTAAGACTGTCAAAACAAACCCTTTCCTTTGCTGTGCTGCTTTTGGTGAGGTGTTTTGTCCCAGCAACAAGAAGGTAACTGCATCAGCGTCCACCCAGTGAACTGGAGCTCACAGAAACCCTGCCCGTGGAGTGGAAAGGGTGAAGTCTGGTTGCAGTGCTCAGCCCACTCTGAAATACTCCATGGGCTTCTCTGACCCACACCTGGCCCCAGCAAAACCCACAGATGACTTATACATTCAATTACTGCTCTTCATCATCCTTGACCCCTGTGTCCTCCTGGGACCTGGGTGAGGGATCAGGGCTATGCAGGGCTTTGCAGTGGGTTTAGGGATTGGGGAGCAAAGAGACAGGCATGTACATTGTTCGGAGCCTCCACCTTCTGAGTCATGAGGATGGTGCTTGATGGCGTCTTAAGTCATCTAGCCAACATCAGGAGCATGAACTCCACAGAGTCACCTCGAGTCCAAGGTGTATCTCTGCGTGTGAACCTCACTTGCCCTGGCCAGAGCAGATGCAGGAGCCGGCCTCTTACTTGGATTTCTGAGGCCCACCTGGACCCCTTGCCATGGCTCCTCCTATTGGAATCCAGTAAGGTTGGGAGCGGACCTGCTCGTGATGTCTGTTCTGATGGGAATGGGTGAGAGACTCCCCTGTCTAAGGCTGCCTGCTGAGAGACTCCCTCCCACCCACCCCATCAAGGCTTCCAGTTACTAAGTTAGTGGTTCAGGAAGTGTGATACCAAGTGCTGTGCAAAAGCCATCCATTTATTCTGAGGCACACATTCACATGAAGCACCCCATGTTTACACAAGGTGTCCCAGGTCTACATGAAGCACCCCATGTTTACATTAAGGGTCCCAGGTTTACATGAAGCACCCCATGTTTACACAAAGTATCCCCGGTTTGCATGAAGCACCCCATGTTTACATGAAGGGTCCCAGGTTTACATGAAGCACCCCATGTTTACATGAAGGGTCCCAGGTTTACATGAAGCACCCCATGTTTACACAAAGTATCCCCGGTTTGCATGAAGCACCCCATGTTTACATGAAGGGTCCCAGGTTTACACAAAGTGCTCCTTCCCTCCCTGATGTGCCAGATGTTCCTCTTTACAGTGTGACAACTCTTTAGTCTTTCACAACACATTTCTTAATCAGGGGATCACCACAAGGCAGTTGTGGACCCTTGGTGACCCCAAGGAGCCAGGCTATGTCCAGCTGTGTTCCTGACCCTGCAGCCCACCACACCTCTTCCAAGGACCTAGCCTTCCACGCTGCCAAGCACAGTCCCTGCTTTCATGCACAGTGCGAGCATCCTTGACTCCATTCTGACGCTGAATTCTCACATCCACTTAGGCTCCCCATTTCCATTGTCTGGTTACAAGTGTGTATGTTTATTGAAGCAGATTTAAAGGAAGGGTTGAATGGAAGAGGCATTTCTTGAGGCCCTTTCTGTTATAAAACTGAGAGCCATTGGTTAAGACTCATGGCCTTTTTGTCATCCAGGTCTTCCCCAGCTCCAGCCTGACCAGAAAGCCCAGCTAGCTACCAACACTCATGTCCTATTTCCCTGCTCCTGGCTACTGTGTGGTCTGGTCCTAAGTGGTCTGCTGCTGTAGCTTGGGGGTTATGTTCCTTGTATCTCCCCAGGGCCTTGACATGGTACTAACCACAGGAGGCAGTTTAGGAAGACATTGCTATGGTTTGAATCTGAAATGTCCCCCATGGGCTCCCATTTTAAAAACTATTTTTATTTATTTGTTTGCTGGTAGATAGAAAGAGAGACACAGACAGAGAGAATGGGCATATCAGGGCCACTACAAAAAAACTCCAGACGCATGTGCCATTCTGTGCATCTGGCTCTACGTGGGCACTGAGGAATCAAGCTCGGGTTGTCAGGCTTTGCAGGTAAGCGCCTTAACCACTGAGCCATCTCTTCACCCCCAGGCTCACATTTTGAGCACTGTTTTCAGGCTGGTGACACTCCTTTGGGAGGCTGTGGGGACCAACTGATGGTACTAGGTTACCAGGAACAGGTTTGTGAAGAAATACCTGGCCTTGGAGCCAGCTACCATTTCGGCTTCCTGGCCCACCATGCCTTCCCCACCACAATGGACTGAAACGTTCTTGAAACCATGAGCCAAAATAAACCTTTGTTGTTTCTTTCGGGTGTTTTGTCACAGCAATGAGAAAAGTAACTGATATGGACATGTAGAAAAATAAATTCCCAAAGAGGACCTGGAGCCTGGGGGAAGGATCCCTGGCCAGAGTTGCTGGGGCAACTGCCTCTGTGGACACCTGAGCTTACCTGAGGTAAAGCCCTCTACCAGGCCTCTGCAGTTAGCTCTAATAGTGAACCTCCTGGCCCAGAAGCCATTTGAGGAGAGGGTCTTCTCATCTTCAGCTGTTCAATATGTTGTCCCCAGGACACCCAAAGGTCATGGACCTTGGTCTCACCACGGAGGCACTCTGTCTGTGTAGGGAGGCTGGACCTGGAAGTAATGCTCTGGAGGAAGTGATCTCCAGGCTCTTTCATTGGTTAGCTGCCCTTGGGGTGGGCTCCCCTGCTTCCTGGGGTATCCTCAAATAACCATTACCCAGAATCCCTTGGTCATGAAGACAGTGTCCACGGTGAAGCCGCCTGGGTTCCTCTGAACTAATAACCAGGGTCTGAGCCTGAGCCAAGGATGGCCTGAACAAGTCCTATCAGAAAACTCTCTCCTCACCTCAAAATATGGCAAATGCCACAGAGGTGCCCCACCACCCTTCCACAAATGTTTCAGTGCGTATATGGGGGAGCAGGTGTTGGGAAGGAAAGGTGGAGGGGAGTGAGCAGTCTTAGATACCTGCTGGCAGATTCTCAACCTCAGTGTCTTTCCCTTGTAATCAGCGTGTCCCTCATACACACACAGAGCACCTTAGTCTTTCCAAAGTACCTGGCATCCTCATGTTCCAGATGAGGAAGCTGAGGCCGGGACCTGGCTGAGCCAGGGCTCTGATCTCCCAACAGTGCCTCGCTTGGCCATGTCTTGCAGCAGCCATCTGGGAAATACACATGCTTGGGGATCCCCACTCTGATTTGGGGGTTCCTTTAACACAGAGACTGGCTGTATTGTCTCTTGCTTCCCTCTTTCCCAGTGTTCCAATGGTGTGTGTGTACCAAGGGCTCCATAAGCACCTATTGAGTTCTTCTTTTGCACACAGCACCTTGTCTGTTGGTGAGAAGAGCTGCAAATTCCGGCCTTTGGGACCTTCTCAGATTCTTTGACATGATCAAGAAATCATTGCCCTGTGAAATGCATCTAGGGCAATTATTCAGCCAGGCTCCTTGTACACTCAGCCACAGGTCCAGTGGTACCAGTTTTCCTGGAGAGCTGAGCTAATAAGCCAGGGGATCCTCACATAGGAAGGAAACTTGATCCATCCACTTCATCCCTGTCCCAGAACCTCTCCACTCCTGGGAAAGAACAGGTTGGCTCTGAAGAGCCGGCCAATAACCTTGGTATGTTTCTGGAATCTTCATTCACATTCCAGGCCATGCCCTTCTCCCAGCAGGAACAGCGAGGGAGTCACTGGCCTGTGTTTCCCTGAAACATATAAGACACTTTGTGCTGGGTCCTGGGTCCTAGCTGAGGAGTCTGATCAGCCAGACCTCACACACCATCATAGTAGCCCAGCTTGGTGGCTTCAGTTCACTGTCTGCTCCCTGCCCAGTCCTACAGTTTGTGAATCTGCCGTTCCACAGAGATGGAGGTCCGCAGGGTGCCCAGGGAGTTCTCCATGGGGATGGGTTCTGTCACGCAGCCTCCTTTCCTGCACACTCCCTGGAACACCTCCCGGGACTTCTTGCGGAAGCGCTTGCCCACAATCACGTACACCAGCGGGTTGAGGCAGCTGTTGCTATAGGCCACGTAGGAGCTGATCTGAGTGATGACGTCCACGGCATGCATGTCCCGGCAGCCCGAGAGCACTCCAAGGCGCAGCAGCGTGTCCAGAAAGGTGCTGATCTGGAAGGGCAGCCAGCACAGGACGAAGAGCAGGAGCACAGCCAGGACCAGCACGGTGGCCTTCCTCTCCGTCTGGATCTCCTTGAACTTCTGCATCTCGTTGTTCCTCAAAACCTGCAAGATCTGCACGGTGCAGAAGGTGATGATCGTCAGAGGCAGCAGGAAGCCCACCAGGTTCAGCATGACGTTGGTGAACACCTCCCAGCTGCGGGAAGGGTAGATGATGACGCAGGCGGTGACGTTGTAACCCTCTTCGCTGTAATCCCGCATGGTCCGGAACACCAGCATGGGGGAGCTCAGGAGCAGCGTGCAGCCCCAGATCACCAGGCTGTAGACCTTGGCCCAGCGCACACCACGCATGCGGCCCATGGACATGGTCTTCACCAGCGCCAAGTAGCGATCAATGCTCACCAGCATCAGGAAACAGATGCTGCTGTACAGGTTCATGTAAATCACGGTGTTTACCACGCGGCACATGACCTCCCCAAATAGCCAGTCGAAGTTGTTGGCGATGGTGATGGCCCAGAAGGGCAGCCCGCAGGCCAGGATGAGGTCGGCTGCGGCCAGGTTGCCCAGGTAGATCTCAGCCACCGTGCAACTGTTCTTGTGGAGACAAAACACGCTGAGGACGAAGATGTTCTCTAGTGCGGCCAGAAGGAACAGGATCCAGAGGAAGGGTGCCTGGGTGGCATTGAGCCAGCTCCACCACTCGGTATCCTGGCAGTTTTCATTCTTGGAAAGAGACCCATTAAGAGCTGGCACAAGGATTCGAGAGGTGATGTTGGACATTTCGGTTCTGAAAGACAGTGGAAGAGATGTGGTCATACCCCCCTGGTTCACAAAGGGTAGGAGAAAGAACCAGTGTGGGAGGTGAGGGGGACAAGAAGACCCCTCTGCTCAGCTAACAGCCTCCCCAGAGCAGCTTGCCAGGATGCAGGGGGCCCAAGGGACTCAGGTCCCTCTGAGGCCAGTGCTAGGAGATGCCTGACTCCCTGGGCCTTGGAGATCCTCTCCACTTGTGGGCCCGAAGGGAGACTTTTCTTTATCTCGAGGGTCCCCTAGGAGGCTTCTCTGGCCAGCATCCATCAACACTAACAAATACAAGTCTCAATGCCCTAGACCTCCCTTCCCCAGGGAGCCAGCCTGTCTCCAAAAGCTGAGTCATGCATGAGCAGTGAAACAGACCAGAACAGTTATCATGCCAGGCAGGAATGTTATAGCCTGGCTCCAAAACCACAGGCTAGTGGCTTAGGTTTTGAAGAGACAGCCTGTCTCTTCAGGTCAAGAGAACATCGTATTTTCATGGCCACCATCAGCAAAACATTGAAGGTGAGCAGAGGTACATGATGAAAAGAGAAGGCAGGACTTTGGACCCTCAGACCTCCTGAGTTCAAATCCTGGCTCCCATATTTATTAGCTGTGTGACCTTGGAGAGTTAGGTAACTTCTAAGGACCTCAATGATCTAACCAGTAAAATGGGAATTAAAAAAAAATCAACTTTTTTTTTTTTTTTAGGATTGTGGTAGAGATTTAAAAAAAACCACAATAATAAAACAAAAACCCTAAGCACTGCATTTGGTTCAATAAACCTGATGTCATGGTTTGATCCAGGTGTCCCCCACAAACAAATGAATTTGTTCTGATAGATCGATCCTCAGCTGATGGCAGTTTGGATTTTACAACCTTGCTAGAGCTGTGTTGTTGGGGGTGGGCTTTTTGGGGTTATAAGCCAGCTTTCCCTTGACAGTGTTTGGCACACCTTCCTGCCGCTGTTTCCAGTGCTGTGGCGGAGGTGATGTCCACCCCTCTGCTCATGCCATCATTTTCCCTGCCAGGATGGAGTCTCCCCTGGAGTCTGTAAGCCAAATAAACCTATTTCTCCACAAGCCGCTTTTGTTTGGGTTCTTTCTGTGCAGCAACTAGAAAGCTGACCGCAACACCTGAGTAATTATTTTTGTCAGCTTATTAAACAATCAGTGTGAAACTCCAGTGCCATTATTTGCAAGTTTTGTTTGTTATGATCACTAGCCCACCAAATTCTTCTTTCACTCTTAGGGGACAGGCTACTTCCTGGAAGTGTTTCAGCGAAGGCTCATTCACCTCTCTGTTCAGAAAAGAAGGCTTGGGCAGATGTGGGGTCCAATCCTGGTCAATGGCCTTGGGTAAATGTCCATTCTGCTTTCCTTGAGCAGTGGATCATTCTCACTGACTCACCTTGCTTGGTGGTGGTGAGGCACCAATCAGTGACTGTGAAGATTCATGGGAAATGGAACCCACCCAGGCAGGCGTGACTGGCCTATCCCTAGTGCCCGATGGAGGGAAGAAGGGTGTGGGACACATTCCTGAAGGCCCATTGCTGGGCAGGCAGGAGGAGGAGGAGGTGCTGCTGGCATCTCTGGGGTTTCCCAGGAAAAGCCCAGCTTCTTCTATAGCTGGTGGAGCCCATGAGAACTATGATGCAACCATCCAGCTTTTATTCCAGCAGGTGACTGGAGCCCCTGCTTTGTGTGGGGTGCCCCTGGAAACAAGGACCTGAGAGGAGCCCATGATTGCCTGCCCTTCCCCCATGGCCACAGGTGTGATGAGTGTGGGGCAAGGTATGGCATCAGGAGTGGCACAAATCCACCATCACCACCAACATAACCACTATCACCATCACTATTATCCCACCATTATTACCCTCATTCACCACTGCTATTGTGATGGTTTATATTGATTGTCAGTTTGACAGGACCTAGGATCACCTTGTGCAATTATGTAGGTTAAGTTAGCCTGTGTACCCATCGATGAGGGGTTATTTTAACTAAGCCTTCACTGTGGACAGCAGCATTCATGGCTGCGGTCCTGGACAGTAGAAAAGGAAGAAAGCTGAGCATGCATGAGCATTCATCTCTTTCTACTTCCTTCCTGTTGCTGATATGATGCGGGTTTCCTGCTCAGGCCTGCCATGCCTTCTCCGCCATGGGGACTACCCTCGGAACTGCAAGTCGAACTAAGCCTGCTTCCTTCCCTCCGTTGCTTCTGGTCATGTGTTTTGTGCAGCAATGAAGAAGTAATGGATACAACTCTCATGGCTATCATCATCGCCACCATCATTGCCATTATCTGTCACCTCTGTCACCATCGCTATCATCACCATGATTGTCACCAACACTGCCATCATCACTGTAATTCCATCCTCATCATCACCACCATCAGGAGGTGACAGAGCTGGAATCTGAGGATTCCAACAAGAGCTGAAGAGGGGGAAAGCAGAACAGGTTCTGGTTTGAGCAGAGGTGGGACATGGGAAGCAGTTTGAAAGGTTGGAGTGCCCCAGAGGGTGACCCCAGATCTGTGGCGGTCAGGGGGTGATATGTACGTATGAGGAGAGATTGAACAAGAGAAGTTCCGACTGGTTGTCTTGCAGACTTTCCTGAGAGGCCAGAGGATAGAATGCTTGCTCTGGAACCTTCTCTCTGCTGGTGCGAAGTTTCAAGATGTCCAAAAATTCTTTGATTGTCTTCTTTCAAAAGGAGAAGTCAAGTCATCTTTCCATGGTCATGGCTGACTGCTGAACCATAGTGGCAGCAAAGCTGTGTGACCTCCAAGGTCTAGTCGTAAAACACACTGTAGCACTTCTATGAAAGCCTCGCTGGGGGCAGCCAGCCATCTTACAGGGAGGACAGCAAGTGCCTCGGGCTGGGTCTCTTCCTCATGCAGCAGAGATGGGCTGTCAGCACTGTGTCCTGGACCCCTGTCCCATGGAATAGGTAGATCCTCTCCAGAGCCCTCAGGAGGCAGGACCCACACCATGTAGAACATGGCCCTATTTCTATAGCTGCAGAGAGAACCATGTCCTCAGTGGTGGCCTGCGGAGCTGCTGTCTCCCATGGAACACTCACATGCTAATGTT
Source organism: Zapus hudsonius (assembly GCA_004024765.1). Taxonomy (NCBI): domain Eukaryota; kingdom Metazoa; phylum Chordata; class Mammalia; order Rodentia; family Dipodidae; genus Zapus; species Zapus hudsonius. Next base: position 3,963 of record PVHP010024764.1, on the reverse strand, counting down.
TGATTCTGGCCAGACATTCAATAATCCACTGGCTCTGGGAAGCCACAGGTGCACCAGGAGGCTGCTGGGCCAGTGCGGTGAGGAGTTACAGACACAAGACTTAGAGCCCAGCCAGGGTAGTCATCCCTGTCGCATATGCCACAGGACAGAAAGGCTGGGCCCCTTCACTGGCCTGCTGGTACTGCCCCCTCAGGACAGAGTGCTGCCCCCTGCTGTGAGGATTTATGTGGACTGTCAATTTGACAAGACCTAGAACCTCCGGGCTCACCTGTGAGCGATTATGTAGATTAGGTTAGTCTCTGGGCATGGATGTAAGGGATTAATCTAATTAGGTTAGCTTCTGGACCAGCCAGTGAGCATCTTCATTAGGTTAATTGAGGTGGGAAGACCCACCTTAACTGTGTGCCACCACTATTCCTAGGTCTGGGGTATATAATATCTGGGCTTTATAAATGTAAAAAATAATCTGGGGTATAAATTAATAAACAGTGATCAGAACAGTAGCATTTGTCACTCTGCTTCCTTGCTGTGACCAGCTGCCATTCCCCCCCCCGCCCCCCGCCATGACCGACTGTAGCCCTTAAACTGATTTTTGTCAGGTGTTTTGTCCCAGCATCAAGAAAAGGAACATGCCCACCTCTGCTCTCTTCAATCCCCTGAACCCGAAGCTCTTCCTAGTGTTCTGCCTTCTAGCAGGCATCACTGCTGTCTCGAATAGCAACTCACTCCTCTGATCTATTGGGTGCTGACCTCAAGGTTTGACTCTCCCCATCCTTGGTAGCTTGCCTGTGATGAGCTGAGATGTGTCCTCTGCCCAGCACAGGCTTTTGTCTTTGTGCTGAGCGTGACATACTCCTTTAGCTTTTGTCTAGGACAGGGTGCAGCCCTCCTGGGGGCCTGCAGGTCTCCTGAGAGTGACTCACCCCAAAGAGGCCATGGTGGGTGCAGGGTCCTCATGCACAGACAGGAGCATGGGTAGTTTCCAGGAAGAGAACATTTGGACTCAGTGGGTATGAGTGAGGTTCCGCCTGGGTGACAAAGGAAAACATGTTAGCTGCGTCTATGTGAAACCCACGCCTCCTCCTGGAGGAAGCTGGTGGAGTCTGCAGTGTTCTTCACTGGATGTGGTGACGTGTGCTCACCATGTGGACACTGAGTGCCTGGTGTGATGGGTGGATGCGGGCTCAAGGCCTGTGTTCAGGAACCTTCCAGGATAAGGAAAAGCTGGACCTCTGTCAAGCAGTCACTAAACTGATCTTGGTACTAGGACACTGAATGCTAAGCCAATGGTAGGGATATGGGTTGGGTGTGCAAGCTTGGTTCTCGGTGTGGCCATGTTGATGGTGGCAAACCTTTAGAAGGTGACATTATAGGCTCTGGGGAGGTGACGACATGCAAGCATGAAGGCCCGAGTGTGATCTCCGGCACCTATATGGAAAAGCCATGCGTGCCTATAATCCTAGCACTGAGGGTGTGCGTGGAGACAGGACAACCACCAGGGCTCTCTGTCTAGCTGAAAAATGGGCTCCAGGTTCAGTGAGAGACAAGACAGTGGAGGGCACTCGACATCTTCCTCTGGCCTCTGCATGCGTGTGCCTGGGGTGTGTGCATCTGTGCACATATGTGCCAAAATCCCACACGTGAGGAAGAGAGGTGGTGTTAAGGTTTCAATCCCAACTGTCCTCCACAGGCTCTTGTTTGGAATGCTTTGGTCCCCAACAGGTGGTGCTAATCTGAGAGGCTGTGGAAACTTTAGGAATAAGGACTGGGTGACAGAATGTTACTAAGGTGTGGGCCTATGAAGGTTATATGCAGCCCCTGGTTCTGACCCACTCAGCTTCCTGTCTGGCGCAATGTATGGAACCTCTGCTGCACACTCCCACTGCCATGAATCCTGCGATGCTCCCCTGAGCCCCTCCATGGTGGACTGAACCCTCCAAAACAGTGAGCCAAAAAAAACTTTTCTTCCATAAGTTCTTTTATGTCATGTGGGTGTCACCGTGTCATGAAAGAAACGAATACAGGCGGGCTTAGCATATTGCACTGTCTTCCAAGGGAACCCTAGTTAGTTTCCACAAGAGGGTTCTTATCCTCAACAAACCTCATCTCACACTGTTTGGACTATAAGCCTTAGGATTTGTGTTGTAGTAAAAATAAATAAATGACTAAATAAGCCAGCCTCAGAAGGTGAGTGGGATTGATGGTGAGACCCAAGCAGGAGTAAGCATTGTGAAAGACGGGGCACAGGAAGGAGCAGGTGTCAAAAGCCCCGAGCCATGGGGCCTGGCCTAGTTGCATTAGGTCCTGGAAGTTGTAGGGACAAATCCTATCAATTGCCCATTTAAGCTGATAAGAAGATGCCGGTGTGGGCGATGCAGATGTGGTAGAATGGGAAGGGATCGACCGGAGAGCATCTGGTTGGAACTCATGACAAGTTAGGGGCATAGCCTGGTGCTTTGGAGAGGGGCTCTGCCTATGTGTTCTCACCGTGCCTCACTTTGTCCTCTGCACCATATGGTGTGGGGGGGGTTAGTACACCAGCCCCTCCCTCCTCTGGTGCTGTGAGGAGCAGGTGAGTCAATGCTAGTCAAGTGCAGGGTGCAGGTGGTCAGTGGGTTCAGGGCCATGGGCGACACTCTCTATGCCACCAGGGGGCACCCTTCATCCGTCATAGGAGGCCTGGCATGCAGGCATGTGCAAGCGTGAGAAGTTGTGAGGTCAATGTGTGTCTGGGAGGGAAGTCCCTGCCTCCTTCCTCTTCCCACCCCAGGCTGTCTATATCCCATACATAATGTATATGGTACATAGGCATATTTGTATGTATATTGGCATCCGTGTGTGTATGCAGGTGTGTGTGCACATGTGTATGTGTGTATGCCAGAATTGACATTTGGTGTCTTCCTCAATCACTCCTCATCTTATTATGTTTTTAAAATATTTTAAGGAAAGAGAGAGAGAATGAATGAACGAGAGAAAGAATAGGCATACCAGGACCCCTTGCTACTGCAAATGAAGTCCAGACTCATGTACACTTGATACATTTGGCTTTACATGGGTATTGGTGAATTGAATTCTGGGTCAAAAGGCATTGAAAGCAAGCACGTTTAACTACTGAGCCATCTCCCAAGCTGAACCTTATTTTATTATTATTATTATTATTTTTTGAGACAGGGCTTCTCAATGAATCTGCAGCTTGCCAATTGGACTAGACTAGCTAGCCACCTAGCCCTGGGGATCCATCCCCCTGCCTCTGCCTCCCCAGTGCTGGGATTCCAGGTGCACTACCACTATTTGAGTGCTGGGGATCTGAACTCAGGTCCTTGTGCTGGCATAGCAAGCCATTCCCAACTGAGCATCTCCTTCACCCCCATATCCCAATCTCTTGGACGCACTGGCGCAGTCAGACAGTAAAACCCTCTGGTTACCCAGCAGGTGGGCATCTCGGCCAGACCTGGAAGGACTAAGGTCTCCTGGATCCTTCCTCTGAAACCTTTCAGTATGTGTTTCCCCAAGACCTGCTTTGCATGGTGACTGGGTCAGGATGTCACTGTAAACCTCCTGCCACAGCCCAGATGGACCTGGGGAAGGGGGGTGTGTGCCTCATAAACCACATGAGCCCCAGCACTAAGGTGTGGCCCTGACATGGTTTCCAATGAGCTCTTAACCCTGAAAGAGCAAGGTCAAAGCTGTGTGCAGGAGGATGGGGCCTGGGTGCTAACCTCCATCTCAGAACACCCAGAGAACCTGGGTGCTCACCTTCATCTCAGAACACCCAGAGAACCTGGGTGCTAACCTCCATCTCAGAACACCCAGAGAGCCTGGGTGCTAACCTCCATTCTTAGAACACCCAGAGAGCCTGGGTGCTAACCTCCATTCTTAGAACACCCAGAGAACCTGGGTGCTAACCTCCATCTCAGAACACCCAGAGAGCCTGGGTGCTAACCTCCATTCTTAGAACACCCA
>PVHP010024763.1:0-26100 GCA_004024765.1 Zapus hudsonius | reverse complement strand
TTTAGAAACTTTATTAATCCTGTACTTGCATTTAAATACTATTCTTTCTTTCACTCATTGAACTCCTTTATGAGCTCCCATTCAAATGAAGATAGAGGCATCAGAAGGGTGAAATCCATAGGAAGAAAGGAATGGGAAAAATGAAAAGATATGTCTGTAAAATGTTAAAGCTAAGAAGCCTATAAACATAATTTCTCAGAAGCTAAGTCTGTATTTGTGAAGGAGGAAGGTGATGATGGGGGATCATGAAACAAGAGTACTGAACCCTGAAAAATCATGAAACTGAAAGACAAAATGAGTTTTTAGAAGATATACATGATAATTGAGTTAAACAGCAAGTTATGTAACCCAATATTGACATGTTAAATAGGAAAAAATATTATGTATGTATTTGTTTATTTATCAGACTAAAATATTATCTATGCATCAGTTTATCTATCAAGGTATTTACCGTTTAAACTCCCTACGTGTCTAAAAATCTTCAAAACAACCCTTCTTCTATCTGATTCTCTTCAACTACTAGAATATAAACTAATGAAACAAATATCTTCACTTCATTCACCTATATCTCAGGAACCTAAAAAGGCAATATTCAAACTATTTAATGAAGGTACATTCAGAGTTAATTACTTTTGTGTGGATATAATTTCTAGCTTGACATCAACTTCTCCATTTGTTATTTCACTCACTTCTTAAGTGTCTTTTATTCAGAATGTTTAACTTAAAATTGATTCTGTTTCTGTTTTCCTCAAACAGTAGAATTACACAGGCAAGAAAAAATATCTATGTTGATTAGGTCATTGTTATGGAACAACTGTCATTGTATAAAGGAGACTCTGTAATAATGCCCTGTTGAATGATTTATATTTTATAATAAAAATGTACTAATATTTTACAGTAAAAAGCATAATGAAAAATTAAAAGAGATATATGGTATGCTATTAAAGCTCATAATTTTTAAAAGTCAATCACTTATTGAAATTTCATATTGAAATATGGTTCATAGGAGACTGCATACCTCAAAGAGATTTGAAAATCACATTTTAACATGTTCATGCAAATGAACATTCTCACTTAGTGGCTTTATTATTGTAAATCCTCATATTTTAACCATTCATGTCATTTGAAGCTTAAAAGTTCTTATCGGACAATGCCTCAGGATAATATTTTCTAGCTTATCAATATATGATACCCAGCAAAAATTAACAAAAAACTTGTAAACAGGCTATGGAAGATAAATCCTATTGATTTTTAAATTAGTCACAAATTTAAAAATAAAGAATTGTTCAGAACACTCATTTTAAATGTAATCTAATTATTTCAATAAAGTATTAAAAAGGTAAAAGTAATTCATATTGACTAATATTTTTTCATTTTGTCATAAAATAGTGATTAGTAAATACTTTCTGATACGCCTTCACATGAATTGTGAGAGTAAATGCAGAAAAACATGAAAGCAATTAAGATCTAGTTTGCACATTTACTATATTGCATGAGATATAAATTGAGGTTTAAATGACAATAGAAGCTGATATGGCATATTTGTTTGGCTATAGATTTACTGTGTTATGACAGCAGATCATTTAGAATAGCTGTACCAAAGATTCAGTGTTTTAGTGGCTGTGAACTTATATCTTGGAATCATAGCATTGTAAACGTGAAAATTACAAGAAAAACATGGTTAAGTTTAAGAAAATAAGAAGCAAAGCACCCCAGGTTTCTGCAGGTTCTGACTGAAGGATTTCAAATGTGTCCTCCTGTTTTTGACATATTTCATGTGTTCAACTTCCTTATTAACCATTAAATGGAAAGATTGTCCAATGGCTTTTAAACAGTATGGAAAGTAAAGTAAATAATGAAAATAATAAAAGTAATTATTCAGACATTTCTGAATATCTTACTGAGATCTGAAATATGTTTATAGCTTTAAATTTCTTTCAAATTCCAGTATTCTGTATATCAGGAACATGTACCAGGTAATAAAAATGTAGCTCTCTCAGCTAATAGTGCTACACCAAGATTTATGTATAACTTTATATGTTTATTTCTTTAATGACTTTTATTGTTTTATCTGATAATATTTCATAATGGTCTTTCCTTTATCTCCAATAATTTTAGCTTCAAATGGTTTGTTCTTTTTTATATTTTTATTTCCTGTCCCATTTTCACTTCATAATAATACAATAATAAAAACAAATTGGTTCTCTTTCAATATGTGTTTAAAATTTTATTATGTGCCCCAAAGTATAGAAAGACATTGCAAATCTGAGTTCATCTGATATCGTCTCTCCTTCACAGATATAAAGATAATATTAAAGAGAACAGCCTATGTTAGATCTCATTTCATAAGTACTCACTGGCTTCTAAAGGGCACGTAGAGACATATGAATTTAATATCTATCAAGTGGAAATTGAATGAAGCTTTGTTTTTGATTTAAAGGATATGAATAGCTGGAGTTAAAATAATACCAAAGATGAAAACGCATTTTAGACGTTTTTGTTGATGTTTTGGGAAGGATATAAGTATATATTTTACTAGCTTTCTTAGTTCTTAAAAAATAATGTATGAGACAATCACCACAAAGGAGGAAAGGATTATTTGAATCATATTTCCAGATGGGAATGAGCAGCCCATGGTCAACAGGCTCGATTGCTTGTAGAAGAAACTTCATGGTGGAAGTACATAAGCCATGGGGGAGGCAAGATGCTGGTTTCACATCTGCCAGGAAGGAGATGGCTAATAGATAGATAGATATTGATAGACAGATAGATAAAAAATAGATAGATAGATATTGATAGATGATATATATAGATGGTAGAGAGATAGATAGATGGATGAATATATAGATACATACAAACATATATACATATTTACATAGATACATAGATTATAGATAGATGAAAGGTAGATAGGTGAGAGACAAATGATAGATGATTGATAGAGAGATAGATTAGGTAGATATTAGATGATAGATGATAGGTAGGTGATTATAGATTAGATTGATAGATATTAGATGATTGATAGATGATAGAGAGATAGAGGTAGATAGATGATAGGTAGATTGATAGAGGATAGATAGATTGAAAAAATTGATGGTGGGTGGATGTGTGGACAGATGAACAGATAGACAGATAAATGATAGTTCATAGAGAAACTGTTTAGAGACAGTATATCCCCTTGTAAGGCATGGTCTAACTACTCTACTTAAGTGACCACCAACCTCATTCAGCTCCAATTTCTTTGATACACTAAATCAATGATGAAATTAGATAACTCTTGATCCAATTTTCTTTCAATAGTACCAGCAGCTGTGATCAAGCCTTCAACAGGTGAGTATGAGAGCACAGTTTCCTTTCAATCTAGGACATGCACACACAAGTTTCTGGTTTTAAAAATCTCTCTTTTATGAGAGTAGACAAATAATTAGACTATTACAGCAAAGTAGGTCTTAGTATTATATGCCATGGTTTGTGAATGTTTTAATGTATGAAAATCTATATTAACTTCCTATTATTGGAGTGGGAAATTAGTACCAAATTAGGAGTTTAAGGAAACATAAATTATGTGAGTCTTCAGTATGTCAGAATTCCAAAATTTTTCTCTCTGAGAACAATAAAGTATGAACAGAGTCAAATTCATTTTAGCATGGTGGGAGGATAATGCAGTGTCTTTTCCACTCATGCCATGGAATCTTGGTAATTTCCTCTTAATCCAAAGCCAGACATTACAAGATTAGTTCTTATTAAATCACTCTGTTGGCCTTCTCTCCCTCTCTGAACCACTTACAAGAAACTTTCTGAGTATGTCATACCAGCATGTATAATGCCAGTAAATTTATCAATTTCAGAAGAGATACTTGCCAAATTTAATTTGTCAGTGAATCTGTCACATGAGTCAGTTGACTCACCAGTTCAAGGACAGGCTTATCTTTAAGGACATTTTTCTCCCAATCATAATACGATAATTACTATGAAAAAAAGACCCACTTTCCATATTACACAATCCCTTTGAGGGATTGATCCATCAAAATTATTTTTACTTGATGAAGAAAACAATGCTGCCATTAAACTATTTGGGCCAAAATTGGAAGAAATGATCAAGAAAACTGATTACAGTCAAAGAAATTGGCTAATGTATTTATTTGAATTTCCCCCATAATGGCATATTTTTCCAATTCACCGCTTTAAAGATCAAAGCATGAATTGTCAATGATCATCATATTTTTCCTATAATGTATCCTATTATTTATGTTTCAATGACCTCAAGATTCTCTTACATATTCCAGAACTTCCATATTAAAAATTTCCACATAAATGATAAACATGTTAGCTAAACTTATTTTCTTAGGGAGTAAAGATATTTTAAATCCATTTATTTCTGAAAGAATTAAACATATGGGAATGAGCAACAGATGGTCATGCACACATACAATCCCAGCACTCTGGAGCCAAGGCCAGATTGTAAATTTGATACTAGCACAGTTACATGCTAGATACATAATGAATGAAAGAATGAACGGATAAAGAAACAAATAATAGACTGGCTATGGTGGCTATGTTTTGAATCATTCATTTATACAGTGATGGGCTACATATCATGATTTTGAAATCACATATCTTCAAAAATGTAATGGGTTTTCTCCTCATTTGAAGCCACATGGTTGGAAAAAGAGGACATTATTAGAAGTGATATGTTCGGCCAAGGAAAACAAATATTGCATCATTTCACTCGTTTGTGAATCTATAAAATGTTGATTTGCTAGGAAACAAATAGGATGACTTGAGGCTAGTACAAGAAGGGAAGAATCGAAAATGGGAGTCAGAAATGGCTAATACACACAGTTGGATGGGAGGGATGAGAATGAATACTCTAAAGCAGACAGAAGTCAAGCACTAGGGTTTACAGAAATCTCTTGTGTATTTAAAAAAAACTAAAAGATAGGAGTTCAAATATTTAGAGATATAGAAAGGCTAAAATCACTATTTTGATCATTGCATATTTTGAGCATGTTTCAAACTATTATACTACGCATACAAATATGTATAATTAAAAAGAAATATATTTTCCTGAAAAATACAATAGAAGGAAATCAACATTTTACAATGTAATTGGTGATGGACAATTGTATGAATTTTTCAGATTTTATATTATTTTAAAATAAGAACTGAAGCTGTCAAACAAGTAAAGTAAAATATCTCATAGTTTTATATGTTTTAGAAAAATAGCAAAACATGCTGAGAATAGAAAGTAAGTATACCCTTTATTACATAGACTGCTAAGTTATATGTTTATACTGTAAACCCCAATGCATAGCCAAATTAAAAGAAAGTAGGTAAGTGTTTGAAACAGAGACAGATAGAACACTAATGACATATGCCATGAGCACTAACAATGGGAATCCATGTAGTTGGTTTGTTGAGAAGGAAAACAGCATTTAATATGTCAAAGCTTTGACAACTGCAATTCATCGCAGGAAAAGGAAAGAACATAGCCCAAGTATCAAAGCTATGATTTTCAGTCAAAGCTGCCTCACAGTGAGGATTCTAGACACTATGCTCTGGATACGTGGCCCTCCTCGTTCAGCATCAGACACAACCCACTTTCTCTCCTATGTCAGGACCCAAGGGGATATGAGCTGAAGAGCTGAGAACCAGTACCCTCAGCATCAGTTTTAGCTGGGTTGTCTGTCAGGCTGCTTGTCATAGAATTTCCATGTGACCAGTCCCAGTCTGCACAGATTTCATTCAAATCAGGTGCAAGGAATCTTTCTGCTATCAGTAAAATGGAGAGGCTAGCAAAAAAGGCACCCAAAATTGTTTAAGACCCAGTGCCAAAGAAAAACCCCACTGTCTCATGTGTTTGTCTGTGTGTGTCACTGTGTTAATGCTGAAAATACACATTTCCAGTGGAGCAACATTTGCTGAAGCCAATTCCTGACATCCTGAAAGGAATCTTCACAATCCAGTTCATCCCTTTGATCCAGGAGAGAGAAATATTTATATCAGTGTGATTACTTCTATTGTGGCAGGAATTTCCTTGCCTTATAGTATCAAATAAAAAGTCAAAACAAATATACCAATGCCTAACATATTTGATAGTTGTGGGTATATATCCAGAAAGACAGCTTATGTGCCCAACAGGGCAGCACAAACTTCATGAAATATGTTTTTATAGCTTCATGAAATTTCTGTTTCCCAAATCTGCTACACTGCTATGAACCTTAGTCCATTGGGCCATTGCATCTTTTGTGCACACAGAGCTCTAGAAATTTTTTTCACACACAGAGCTGAAAACAAGTCCCAGGTAGATGGAATTTACCTGGTCAACTCTCTTACCTAGTCATAAAGTCATAGTCCAGCCACATTACTAGTCAGTGTCACAGAGATCTTTGAAGGCTTTTTCACAAGCTGAACTTTCAAGTTCACTAATTTTTATTTTATTTTTTTTAAATTTATTGTCCATAATGAGTTACAACATTTAGTGGGCAAACAATGAGTTGTTATCCCCAATTCCCCACTGCCCTCCCCTCCCCCCTTCACTGGATAACCTCCTCCATGGGTCGTCTGGATCAGTCCTTGTGACAGGGGACCATGGATAGCCTAGTATTCAGCCAGGTTCTCCTGGCCATGCCTCTGGACAGTCTCCCCCACCATGGCTCTCACACCTTTCTGCTTTTTTTTCCCTTTTTTTTTTCCTTTTTCTGCTCAGTTCCCTGAGTCGTAGTGGGTGAGTATTAAGGCTGCTTTAAGGTTGTGAGCTTAGGGATTTTTGTATCGAGAATTGTTGGTTTCTGTCTCACTGGCTTATCCTGTGTTGATTGAATGGCTGTGGCTGTGGGTCCCTTGTTCATCCCATCATTCTCTGCGGGGTTCCATTTGGATCCTCCACGTTATGACTGTGGTGGCTCCTCTCTTGCCAGAATCTCAGCTATCTGTCGGTTGGTAGGGTTAGATGGGCCCCAGCTCTCTCGCTGCATCCTGAAAAATACAAACACAATTGCCTCTGGTGAGCGCTGGTTCTCAATGGAGGTTTCCACTGGTGAGAATCCTGTGCTGGGAGGTATCTGCAGCTCAGAGAGTGACTGAAGCTTATGTCCACGACTTGGATCCCTGCTGAAAACCCTGACCCTTGTTTCCCAAGGGACGTGGCGTGTCTGCTAGTTAGCCATCTTCTCAAGTTCACTAATTTTAATAAACCATATTATCATATAAGTACAAGCCACCCCATCATGATCTAAGAATAATGGATCCAAAATACAGTGGCTAATCATCATATTTCATGTCTGGAAAAGAGAGAGTAGCAGTTACTATATTCTAACTCCAGACCTACCAGAACATAATGCACTGCCTCACAGTGCATTAATGACAGAGGGGATTGAATCACAAACATAAAATAACAGTATAAAGACCGTATGTCAAACACACAAAGCAAACAAAAAACTGTTGGAGTTTTGGAAGCTAGAAGGATAACTTGAACACAAAGTAAGAATAGAATAGCACAGTAGTTAAGCAAAAACACTTTTTTTTTTACCAAGGCTATTTTGTCAAATTCACTATTAAAGAATTACATAGTCTTACGTGACAGTGTTCTAATTGAACAGAATCAATCTATTTGTTATTCCTTAATTCCTTTTAAACTAACAGGGCTTTTAAACTAATAAGCAAGTTTATCCTCATTAGTTTAAGAAATCTGTATAAGCCAGCACTTTGATGAAAATACATGTAATTTTCTCAGACATTGTGATTAAATTACATGTGCTCACTATGCTCCTTTTATGAAGGACAGATTGCATTCAGGTATTATGTTATAGAAGCATTGAATTTAGATTACCTGAATTTTTGTTTATTATTTGAAGAGTTTAAATGTTCCATAGTTGCCAGATATTACTTTACATATGCACACATAATGCAGAGCTCACCCTTTTTCAAAACTTGTCTTTATCCATGTGCACTTTCCTTTTAACAAAGAAGCAAAAAGATCTTTTTTTGCATTATGTAAAGGAAAACCACCTTTTAGTAAACTCTTTTTGTTAATTTCTCACTGTAAACATTTTAGATTTATGTTTATTTTTTTTATTTGCAAGCAGAAAGATAGACAGGAAGTGAATATGGGTATGCCACAGCTTCCTGTCATTGCAAACAAAATCCAGATGAATTCACTACCTTGTGCATCTTGCTTTATGTGGGTACTGGGAATTGAACCCGGGTCCTTCGGTTTGTCAGGGAAGCAACTTAACTGCCAAACCATTTCTCCAGTCCCAGATTTCTTCAATTTTAATTCCTTTAAAACACTAATGAGGGGTTGCAGATTTAGCTCAGTGGATGAGCGCATGCCTAGCAAGCACAAGGCCCTGGGTTTGATCCTTAGCACCACAAAAAAAAAAAAAAAAAAAAAAAAAATGCTGAATGAAACTTTGCCCCAGCCTAGCTCCATTAGCTCTCATAAATTCAACAGGTGCTACAATTATTGCTTTCTAGAGTATTTATGTTTATTCCATAATGAGTTACATTATTTAGTGGGCAATGAGTTGTTATTCCCAATTCCCCAATGCCCCCCTCCCCATCCCCAATCGGCTGAATATCCTTCTCTGTGGGTTGTCTGGATCAGTCCTTGTGGCAGGCGACCATGGATAGCCTAGTACTCAGCCTGATTCTCCTGGCATAAATGTGTTGTTACTGAGGGGTGCCATGCTTCTGGATAGTCTCCCCCACCACATCTCTCACAATCCCCCTCTTCCGCTCAGTTACCTGAGTCGTGGTGGATGAGTATTAAGGCTGCTTTAATGTTGTGTGCTTAGGGGTTTTTGTGTCGAGAACTGTTTGTTTCTGTGTCACTGGCTTATCCTGTGTTGATTGAATGGCTGTGGCTGTGGGTCCCTTGTTCATCCTGTCATTCTCTACAGGGTTCTCTATGGATCCTTCACGATATGACTGTGGTGGCTCATCTCTTGCCTGGATCTCAGCTTTCTTCCTGCAGTCGGTTGGTAGGGTTATGTGGACCACAGCTCTCTTGCTGCATCCTGAAAAATACAAACACAATCTCCATTGGAGAGTGAGATCAGTATAGGTTAACAAATATAAACAATTCTGGATTACCTAGATTCTATTTTTAGAAGCCTCCCCATCAGTCGTTTGCATAGTGCAACTTTTCTTGGGAGCCCAAGAGTACAGGATCCAGTGCAGATCACCCTGAATCCCCAGTTCCAAACAATGGTTCCACCTCACTGAGTGGAATATTTGGCCAAATTTAATAGCTGTTGATTTTCTTCCCCAGGCCCAGGCACCTCCAATTAATGAGTGCTCCTTTCTTGGTTTGCTGTTCTCTCCCAGTCGGAGGTATGGTCAACCTATTCATGGGCTCATACTGTGTTTTATGCCAGTGATATCTGTTTACTCCAGCTGTCCTTGATTAGCTTCCACTGGCAGCTTGTGCAGTGCCTTCCAGCACTACACTAATTACCACCTGGGGGCTGGTTACCATTCCGTACCTTGAAGCATCTCTCAATGCTGATTGATGGCATTCTTTGGTTTCTTCAGCAACAGGGTTTTGCCTCAGGCCTGGGGAGGGCGTTCAAGAGCCTTGACAAAATACTGTCTTGTTTTTGGAACCTCATGGGTCACTTTGGTCAACAGCTCAGTGAGGGAAGGAACCTTTGACTGGGACCAGGGGTTGTCAGACTGATGAATTATTCACAGACTTAGACTCTCTCCCCTACTACTCATGGCCACTCTTACCAGTTGATGCCCACTACTTGCTCAATAGGTTACAGTATGTATGCTTGTGAGGATTTTATGTTTTTGAACCTAATTTGGTTTATCCTCATGTTAAAGCCATTCCCCTCCCCCATCCCTTACACCTCATTCATAACCTCTCACTTCTTTCTAATAGTCTGCTTAGAGAAAATGGTTATCCTGGTTAAGGACCGCATATGAGGGAGAGTATGTGACATTCAATTCTCTTTTCTTTTGAGTGTTCACTTAGTAAGATCTGCTCAAAGTCAGACCATTTTTCCTAAATTTTGATATGTCATTTTTCCTTTCAGCTGAGTAGAATTCCATCGTGTAAATATACCACAGTTTCACTGTCCATTCCTCCATGGATGGGCATTTGGGTTGATTTCAATTCTTGGCTATTATGAATTAAGCTGCTATAAATATATTTCTACAAAATTTTCTGCATCAAGATGTGACATCTTGCGGGTAGAGGCCTAGTAGAGGGATAGCTGGATCCATTGGTAGTTCTATGTCCAGTCTGTCTAGGAGTCTCCACACTGCTTTACATAGCAGTTGAACGAGTTTGCAATCCCATCAGCAGTGAATGAGGGTTTCTTTTACCCCCACATCTTCGCCAGCAACAATTGTTGTTGGTTTTCTTTATGATTGCCATTCTGACTGGAGTAAGGTGGTACCTCATTGTGGTTTTGATTTGCATTTCCCTGATGCTTAAGGATGCTGAACACTTTCTTAGATGGGACAAGGCCATTTGTGTTTCCTCCTCTCTGAATTCTCTGTTGAGATCAGTGTCCCATTTTGTGAGGGGGCTGTTTGATATTTTATTATGTATTTTTTTTTTGAGTTCTCTGTAAGATCTGGAGATTAGGCCTTTGTCTGTGTTATAGGTGGTAAAGATCATCTCCCAGTTTGAAGGGGGCCTGTTGGCTCTGAGTATGATTTATTTGTCTGTACGTAAGTCTGAGCCTGATCAGGTCCCATTGGTTAAGTGTTTGTTGTATTTCCTGGGCTTTTGGAGATTTGTTCAGGAAATTTTCCCTACTCCTATTTCATTTAGAGTAACTCCTATTTTTTTTTTCTTCCAGGGTGTTCAGGGTTACAGGATTTATATTGAGATCTCTGATCCATTTGGAGTTGATTTTTGTGCATGGTGAAAGGAGTGGGTCTATTTTCATTTTTTTTACACATGTGTATCCAATTCTTCCAGCACCATTTGTTGAAGATGCTATCTTTGCCCCAGCGTACATTGTTGGCCCCCTTGTCAAAGACCAAATAACTGAAGTTACTTCCATTTAAAGCTGGTCTTCAATCCTGTTCCATTGATCCATCTTTCTGTTTTTATGCCAGTACCATGCTGTTTTCGTTACTATGGCTTTGTAGTATGTTTTGAAGTCAGGCATGGTGATACCTCCTGAGTAGGATTTTTTACTTAGAATAGTTTTGGCTATCAGAGGTCTTTGGTCCTTCCAAATAAATTTAGAGATTATTTTTTCTATGTCTGTGAAGAAAGAGGTTGGGATTTTTATCGGCATGACATTGAATCTGTAAATTGCTTTTGGCAGAATTGCCATTTTTACTATATTGATTCTCCCTAGCCATGGCAGGTAATATATTTACATCTTCTCAAGTCCTCCTCTAATTCCTTCTTGAGTGTTTCAATATATTCCTTTTATAAGTCCTTTACAACCTTAGTTAGTGATACTCCAAGATATTTGATTTTCTTTGAGGCTATAGAAAATGGGACAGTCTCTCTGATGTCTTTTTCTGTCTGCTTGTCTTATGCATATAGAAAAGCCACTGATTATTGTGTGTTAATTTTGTATCCTGCCACATTGTTGAAGACATTAATCACCTTCAAGAAGTTACTGATACTATTCTTTGGGTCTGATTTATAGAGGATCATGTCATCTGCAAAGAGGGATAGTTTAATGTCTTACTTTCTGATTTGTATCCCTATTATGTCCTTCTCCTGTCTTATTTCTTGGGCTAGAACTTCAAGCACTATGTTAAAGAGCAGTGGTGAGAGTGCAAACCCCTGTCTTGTTACTGAATTGAGTGGGAACTGCCATAGATCTCTCAAATTTTGCTCTCTTGATTTCTTGAAATTATTGAAACCTATGACATCCTTATTAATTCCTTCTGTTTGTCCTCAACATCTGAGAGTCTGTCCTCCAGATTGTCAACTCTGGGACTGATTGATTGATTGATTCAAGGGAGGTTTTTAACAACTCTGTTTCATTTTTGGTTTGTGCTATAATTTTGTTTATAGTCTCCAAATTATTTGGTGAGATCCAATTTCCAGCATATTTTTGATTTTGCTAGGGATTCCTGAAAATCATTTTTAAGTTTTCTTAAGTCCCCATCAAAATTAATCAATTGATTGTCTAGCTCCTCCTGTACTTGATTCACCTTCAATTCACTTAATGTGTTTCTGAATTCATTCATATTTCTCTCCATTAAATTCAGTCTGGAGTCTACGCTTGTGTTGGTGAGCTTCGTCTCATTCATGTCTTTTTTCATAATTTCCATATCAGCCATTAACTGCTTCATATTTGCATTGCAGTTGTGGTCAGGAGTCATATTATTCTCTCTTTGGGATTGTATATTTGTTGTCTCCACTTCTTTGCCACTTTCCTGTTCCATAATGGGACTAGGGGCCCTGAGTTCAGGATTTCTGTCTTTGATTTCTGTGGGTTTTTTTCATTGGTTTCTGCCCATGTCCAGGTAGGGGAGTGAGACTCAGGCACACTGGGGAGTGCTGTTCAGCCTGCTTTGCTGTGTTCTCCCTTCAGTTGCACATGGTCTCTGGTGCCTGCTGAAGTCACCTGTGCCCTCCCGGCAGTGGCGTGTGTTCCCTGCCTGAACTGGCCTCTGCCCTCCCAGCAGTGGCAGCAGTTCCCAGGTATTTGCCAGAGGCCTGGCCCTGCCCACAGCTGCGGTCCCGAGTGGGCTTCCGGAACCAAGCTAGATCAGTTTGCCCTAGAAGCGTGTCTGTCTCTGTGTGTGTGGTGAGGGGTGGTTGCAGAAAGAAGTGTGCCCAAAGATTGGGCACTGGAGGGAAGGGGCCCGAGGAGGGAGAGGTGCTCAGCCAGCAAGGGCTTGGGAAGTGGCTGGTAGGAAAAATGGGTGATGATGGGAGCTTGGAGTGGGGGCGGGGGTGGCTTTCCATTTCACTGCAGAGCAGAGAGCCACTGGGGAACCCTGTCTGGGCTGGTGCAGGCGCTGTTGAGTGGGTGTTCAGGGTTTGGATCCCAGCTGGAAAATCAAACTTTTATGGAGAGAATCCTGGAGAGGCTGCTACTTGTCCGCCATCATGCTCTGCCTCCTAGTAAACGCTTATGTGTTTATGTGCTCTCTTAATGTCTCGAGTATACAGACAGATTTTCCGTTGTTCTAGGACCTGGACGCACTTGTCATGGGCACTGGCACTGAGCTCAATCTCAGCACTGGATCTCCACTATCTAAAGTGTTTTCAGTTCTAGGTTTTAACTTAGAGTCTATAAAGGTCTGAAAAATCAATCATTAGTTTACATAATCTAATAAAGTATTTAGAAGAAATCATGTTTGTATCTTCTCATTATAGGCTTTATATCATCTATTAGTATTTCTGCGGATGACATACATCATAGTGTTACTATCATTACTGCTTATGTATCACAGAGAACACATATGACAAATAAATAAATAAAGTTACAAAAGTATTAACATTGAATCCTTATGAGTCTAGAGAATCTTCCATTCTTCTTTGAGTTGTGAGGAAATGCTCCAGATTCAAATGCCTTCTAAATACCTTCTAAAATTTATAGCTAGTGCCAAACACATAGATTGGATACTCAATAATTCTGTGTGTGTGTACCTGTGCATGTATCTTCTAAGACCAAATAATAGGGCTTGGTATTTTAGGAAGAAACTTTCATGGACTAGAATAAGAGCAGTTCTTCCTATCTGTATGAGTTTGTTGCTTAGAACCATGACTGACAAAAACACCACAGGGGGAAAAGGTAACAGTAATGTGAAAATGTCAAAAACCTTAATGGGTTCAAGTATGGACTAGAATTCCTTCTTTAGCCTTTTTTTTTTTTTTCGTTTCAAAATGAATCATATGCCTGGTTTCTGTGGTGCTTATAAGGTCAAATCCAGAAGGTGAAATTGGAGTTGGAGAAAAATGATTTAGGTTGTTTAAATACCCTTCTACTGACAGATTACACTGTGGCTTAGTAGTGTCCCATTCCAACGAATGTGTTTTTCATTCTAAACTCATATTGTACTTTTGACTTTTCTGTAGCTTCCTTATTGCATGCCACTGGCATATCCAGCCAAGTAATTGGACAAGGGTTGTTTGAAGATATACAGAAATGGCCTGCATTATGAATGAGACCCATTTGTGAGATGGAAAATTCACTCAATAATTCAGATGTAGAACTGATATAAAATGACTTCTTAAAAATCAGACTCATAAACTAATTTCACTTTACTGCATATTTTATGCATATTAGAAATAACAAAAGTATTGCAGATTAAGAACATGTATTTTTCAATTAATGTGATGTGCATGTTACATAGATATGTACCATATACAGAAACATATATACCGAATTTACAAGTCTAATATTATATATATATATATATATATATATATATATATATATATATATATATATATATATGGAGGGAAAGGGAGAAAGACTTAAGACATTAAATACTCAGTAAATACTGGTCGGAATACTTAGAATGTCAACATTCTCACTTGAATTGAGGCATATTAAAAATTGACTTTCCAAATATCCTCAATAGATGACAGTACTTGTGATATTTTTATCTTCCAAACACTGTGTGCTATTGTTGATTTGTTTGGACATTTATTGATAATAATAAAGCCCTATTTAAAATCAGTTTTAAAGGGCTGGAGAGATGGCTCACAGGTTAAAGGTACTTGCTTGCAAAGCCTGACAGTCCAGGATTCAATTCCCCACTATAAACATAAAGCCAGATGCATAAAGTGAAACATGTATTTGAATTCATTTGGTAGGAGCTCCTAGTGCATTCACTCTTTCTCTCTCCCAAATAAATAAATGAATGAATAACATAATTTTAAAAATGAGTTTTAATGCTTGGCACAGACAATGAAGAATATCGTGGTTGTAGACCTCAAAATCCTACTTCAAAAAAGCATTTTAAATTGAGGTCTATAGAGCCGGGTAAGTATACTGATAATTCAAACATCTGTATTGGTAAAAGTTGCTGGGATTTTTCTGGACTGGGGATGGACTCTGCTGCAAAGACTTAGCTTGAAGAAGGACAACAGTAAGTTGCCCTTCAATTTCAGGGTAATAAGCTCATGATTTTAGCAAAAAATCGAATATTTTTATATCTCCATATTTGACCTTAAAATGCAGAACATCTGTTTCTAAGGCAGAAAGCACACACACAGGAAGCCTAATAAATATTTATAAACAGCAATCAGAAATCACTTTGTGAGTTATTTACTTTGCCATATAGAAATAGGTGAAATAGGACTTTTCTGCCAACTAAGTTGGACTCCAAATATTCTACTTATGCTGGCAATATCTCTAGTGCCACCCGCGGCTGTATTTTCAGAGACAGAGTCAGAAAACTTCAAAGGGAAATAAACAAGGTAGGAAGTTTCAAAGAAAAATGAAGGAGGGACTATAGATTGCACCATCTACTCTCTTTAAAGTTTTTTAGCATTTTATTTCAGTTCCTACAGTTCCATAAACGAATGTCAGAAACTAGAGAACACATGTTTGGAGAGAGATGCAAAATTTTAGACAAACAGCTCTTTGCACTATCAAGTGCAATGAGTTGGAAAAATGGGATGAAGGCTGTAGCACCAGCAAAGCCCTTTCCTTCAGACTTGTTTTCTAAGTAGATGGAGGGCTGCTTGTCCCTGTGGGGAAGCTTTGAGACAGTGAGAATGTGAATTGCTTGGAGGGCCCAAGTGATATCTGTGGGCATCCAGTTCCAGGTTTCCATGTCTCAGAACAAGGACTTGGCAGACAAGTGGATAGTAGCAGAAATAGTGGTAGTTGATGGCAAAAAAAAAAAAAAAAAAAAAAAAAAAAAAGGTACATGGAGAATGTTTAACAGCTCAACTGGTCCTTCCTAAACAAATGTTGGCCCAGGGATTTATACCACATTCTATAGGCTTTGGGGGGACCTAGCACAGCACTGTTTGGGGTTGGAAGCAAAGTTCCCCCACCCTCAGGCTCAAGTGTTAAACACTTGTTTCCCAGCAGGTGGAAAGATTTTGGTATCTTTAGGAGGTGGTGTACCTCTCGAGGAAGTGTGTCAAGAGGTCAGGGTTTCAGATGAGCTAACATGGCCTCACTTACTGTTGATTTCTGCATGCTGACTTAAATGAGATCAACTAGGTTCCCGCATAATGCCTTTAGTAGCTAATAGGAGACAGAGAGTTGCTGGGTAGTTTGGTAAGGACACTTGTGAGATGCATCTTGCTTTGGGCCTGGCAATAATTCCTTGACAACACCCTTGGGAATCTAACAGTTAATGGAATGTTGCTGTTAAAACAATAAATTTGGGAACACTCCCATAGTAAAAGAAGAGGATTCTCAGCCAGATATGAGACACCCAATCTGACCAGATAAACAGATGGACAGAGCTCAGGGAAATATAGAAAAGCCACCTGGGCAGACTATGACTGTCCCTTATGAATCCCCTTTTGTATTTTGTCCTTCATCCTATGTATTTTTTCTTTTTTCTTTGAAAAGCTCAGAGATGTGTGCTGAACCATGTTCAGTCATTGCAAGTGTTAGGAATATGAATTCCTGATTGGAAAGGAGACACATGGACACTTTATGAGGATTAACAACTAGACCAAAATTCTTCTTCTTTTCCATATGTCAGACCTGCCATTTTAAATAAGAATTTCTCTTTTTAGAAAGGAAACATTATCCAAAGAAACTCAGTGATAACCCACTCTCTTGAGAGTCTTCATGTTACAGAGAACTTATGACTCACTGCTTCTTTGACTTTTCAATGAAGAGCCTGACTTTGGGTCCCTAGCCTATGCAGTCTCCCTGTCCTTGATCTCTTCCCTCTGCTTCTTCTATAGAAAGAAGTTGGCTTCCTCTCTACAATAAGCTCTTCTTCTAAAGTTGCTTTCTCTCTTCATTGCAGTTTCTCCTTAAAAACTTATTCTTCAAATCTGCTGTGTTCATTGTTTGAATTCCCCAAAATAAGGAACCAGGAGCCTCTGACTCCAGAGCTTTGGTGACCTCTGAGAGTCTGGCTCTATAGTTCCTGAATTAAGTCCACCTAAAACCTGACATAAAGTTCCATTACCCTCAAAGGGACCCATTATGCCTTCCTGGTTTGAAACCTCCTGTCAAAATATTAATCCAGATAAACCCTGCCCTTATTGTAGTTCTGGTCAGGTATTTGTTAACAAGAAGGAGAAAGTCACTCCTACAGGCAATACTCAATTCTTATTTTTACCTGCCCACGTAAATGGAATTAAGAAGAAATGAAATTAAGAAGAAATGGCTTATCATGTCCTAAATAAATACTCCTTGGATGGTAAAATTAAAAGTAGAAATCCAATATTTGCATTTCTTGAAAAAAAGAAAAGGATCATAAAATTTCATTTTTAGGAGAAAATCCCTAAGAACTTGAGGATCTACCTAGAGCAAGGTATATGACAGTGTTCTCTAAGGTTGGGAAGCAGACTGGAATAGGAAAACATCTGGGCCAGTTCACTTGTGGAGTCTGTGGCAGTCTGGGTCACCTGTCACACACAGTATCACACACTTCAGTCAGAGGCAGAAATAAACATGCAAGAATCACTGAGGTGAGACTAGCCAACAAGTAAGCTTGTGAGATGTTTAAGGAGGGTGCCCAACATTTTGTCTTCTTGAGGTACACATGATAAAGGAGAAATTGTCTTGGACCACCCATTAAGTTGGTAAGAAAACTATGAACAATTAAAGGTGTGGAGAGCTTTGCCAATTAAAATGGACTTAGACAAAAAGAATGTATCCTAAAGTGTGCAAGTGTGCTGTTCTAAATGCTTTTCTATAAGCAGAGTCACTTTCAGTGAAGTTACTTCTTTAGGAAGCCCTGAGTTAAGTGTCTCCTTGAGTGTCATGTGTTTAATTTCCCCAGATAGATACTTAATTAGAAATGAAAGAGTTGGCAACACCATGAACAAACCTAGACAACTGAGATTCCTCTTTTATTGAACCAAGTCCCATCTTTTGTCTTTATTTTTGCTGTTATTTTTTTTCCTTCAAAGATGTGGATTTTTTTCCCAATGGGATCAAGAATGAGTACACAATCAAGAAAAAGCAATGAATTATTTTACAAAGAAATAACCCTGACATTGCGTGTCTTTTTTTAAAGAATTAAACAATCCTAAAGAGCTCTCCTTTTGAAACTCTGGAGTTCTTCTGTACATTTAATACACTCCAAGAGACAAAATTTAAGACATAAAGTTTCCTTTCTCACTACAGCAGCTGCTTTTCTTAAGGGAAGATCCATGTATCTTAGAAGCAAAATGACACGGACCAATGTTAAGAAAGTGATGTTCTGATAACTTAGCATCATTCCCCAGAAAAAAACCTTCTAGAGCTCATGAAAGATGGTTAGGCTGGTGTATCAAATATCTTGCAACTGGGTGAGTTGAGATTTCAAATTAAGTCCTCCTCCCTTCCATTGTGCTGAAGAAGCCAAAATGTGCAGAATCAAAATTATGAACTCCCAAATTTAAGAACAAAAATAATCATCAGAGATTTATAATGTAGAGAACATAAAACTGTGAAAGATATTATAATAAAATTAATTTTAAAAAGTCACTATTTTTCAAAAAAGTCAAACCTCAAGACACAAAGGACACATTGTTTGCAGTGTCCCAATTTATGGTTTGGGAACATTTTTGAATTTCTTTGCATATGTCTTATTGATACGGCAATTTTCAGCTCCACTCTAGAATATTCTTTCCTTATATACCCCACTGTTTCCATTCTTACATTTCTTTAATGCCAATTGAATTTCTATGAATAAATTCAGTATCATTTATACTTGTCATTATACTATTCATTACCAGTATGATTTTCTTAACATCAGAATACTCTCAGCAACACTTTCAACAAAATGAACATCACATTTCATTGATTCTAAGGCCTGTGTTTTTCATATCTTAAAATATTAGGTTGATGGTATTGTCTGATATACTCTACCTTGAAAAAATATATATAAATAATGGTACACTGCATTTATAATCAAAGAAATATAAATTTTTGTGGAGTATGAATGCTTATACAAAAACACCAATTAGAAAGGAATAAAATGCCCAAACTTTGAGCTATAATATATATATATATATATATATATATATATATGTTATGTATATGTGTAGTTTTTTGTTTATCATTAAACTACATTTTAATTTATGTATTTCTTATGAGATAGCATATTGGAGTGGCATAAATGAGACATATTGATTTAATAGTAAATATTGAATAGAAGTGTTATTTCTGTCAAGGAGTACCCAAATTAATGAAGGGAGACACCTTGGTCAAAGGCCTCAAATTACTGTGAAATCATATAATACAATTTCTGTTTATTGTCAAAAATGATGCCATAGGCTTCATATAGGGACATAAAATAATCAGAGAAAAAACATTTGAACAAATCTTTAAAATAATAATCAAAATATTAGCATAACACCTGAGCTAGAGACACATTAAGAGGAGAGAAAATCAAGAATCTAATAATCCCTGATTGGTGAGAATTTAAGGAAGACCACGAGATGATATTTGTCTATTGAATGTGTTGTGTAGTAAGGAATGAAAGGAAAATTGGACCAGAAGTTCATATTTTAAAAATTAATCGACTTGAAAAATGTTACAATACTTTTAAAAAGTTTTTTTAAGCATTTGAAATAATTTTCAAGGTAAATTTTGAGCACTTGTTACTTAGAAGTCTTTCCTTAATACTCACATAATTATTATTTCTTGCAAAAGCTTTTAATAATTTTGACAACAATCAACCCAATTTCATGTTTTCTTTCTGTCAACAGACTGGTGGTAATTTTGAAAAATACTATTTTATATGTTTAACTTTTTCCAGATATACGGACTCAAATCCAGAAAATTTATATGAACTGAGACTATACTATAGGCCCATTTTCTATTCATGAATTATTTCATATATTTAGCCTGACTAATAGCAATGGATAAGAAGAAAAGGATTACCATATGTTTCCATATGAATGCTACAGAACCCAGCTAGTTATAAAAGCTTGCCAGTAAACAGAGGGTAAGGAAGTCTCACAGGCTACAGATAATTCTCTTCCTGTCCCTTCCCATTATCACTAGACCCCCCACCTATCCTTCCTTCAGCTTTTGTTTTCAGCCTGCCAGTATAATGATGGTATTATTTTGACAACAGAGGGACTTTAAAAAGTAGCAAAGACAGCATTGGTTTGTGTTCAACTTTGTTAGTAAGCTTACATGTTCTTTATTTGCCAGATCAAATGCCTTTCCCTTTGAAAAATTGAAGTGTAGATTTCATGAGCTCTAGTGACTCACAGAAGTTTTCAGTACGAAAGTGACAGAAGCAGTTGCCAGAGGGCAGCCCCTGGGGATAGAGATAGAAACCTACTCAACACTCCCTGATTCCACTCTAAAAATGGTTCTGCAAGGTATCAAACAATATTTTAAAAGCAACCGGGGATACATTTTTACAGGCACAAAATTCTGTGCAAGAAGATCAGATTAATCACCACACAGGGGAGGAGCTGGACAGGAAACATTCATGCCAAAAGCACAAATGGACTGACATCATGGCCTCTTGCTAGACTAGCAGGTGTCTGTCTGGAAGCAGAAACTGGAATAATGATGCAGAGATAGTCATGGAAGACATATTCAGATTCAGCTAAGACTGCAATTTGCTGTCATAGGCACATATGTACACATCTATACCTACATATAAAATTTACATATAATTATGAACGTAGCAATTGATGCAATCTGTGTTTTTAATATTAGTATTTACTGACAAGTCTGTAATATGTGGAGCATCCCAGGAGGATAGATACTCACACTGAGTTAATACTGCCAGATGGGGAAATGTAGCGAGTAAATGCAAGCAGAGTGATTTCCTCAGCAACAACATACAAAGAAAAAAAAACTGGCTAATTCTTATACAATTCATATGACCCTCTCCCATGGACTGGTCCAGCAATCCCACTGAGGAGGGAGGCAGCGGATTGGGGACAGAGAGGAGGGAAACCCGGGTAGCACCACAATACTTGTTCATAAAAGGTACCTAGTTGTTTACAACAAATGATTTTATAAAAAATGTGGGAGCTTAAGGACAATGAGTGTCCCATTGGTTTTGGGTGGGTTAAGATAGAAATGCTGTCAAGCATCTTGTAATAAACAACAGACTCCCTAATAATACAAAAGTTTCTATCTGCAAGTGTCAATAGTAATGAGTTTTAGAAATCTAATCAAAATATTCTTGTTCACTGGAGCCTTAACCATAGAAAAATTTGTCATAATATCTAAAATTGTTGTTTTAGTTACTTCAGGAAACTCACTTTATGTTGGTATGGTCATAAGTTTTTTGATTCAGGTGCTCTTTAATTTCTGAACTTTAGCTGGGAATCACAGTTGCAAAAAGAGAATGAGATCTCACGGATTTTGGAATGAGTTCATTCTTTCTATGGGTGCATAACGCCTAACTTGCTGGCAAGTACCAGCAATTTTATTTTCTGATTTGTTTTCATTTACAATGTGATTATGTTGTGTTTAAGTGTGAATTTATTAAACTGTACAGGTTATAGGATTTACTAAAAACTGTAGGAAATGCAAAGTTGATTTCCATTTCATTGTGAAATCCAACAATAGTGAAGATGAAATTACATGGAAAATAATATGTGTAATAATTCATATGCAGAAATGTCATTGACTAATGTTCTTTATTGTTTTTACAACCACTTCTTTAAAATGTTTCTAAAATGAACAGCCAATATAATTTAGCAGTGTCTACAGAATAATCATATAATTAATTTCTTAGTATTTACAGATAACATATAACTGTTATAATCTTTTAACAATAATTTTTCATTAACTCAATATAAAGAAGTAAATTTTATGTAACATTTCGAAGAACACCACAACAAACCATCAATATATACATGCAAGTTTTCACTTACATATATAAACTCCTGAAAGTCTTTTCTAAACTGTGAACACGAGGACCGAGACTTATTCTTGTCTACAGTAGCTGGAACATTTTCAAGGGAACCCAGTTTAGCCACACATTCTTTTACATTATTGTCAGTTTGGAAAAACAAAAGTGACAAAAATCTCCTCTACTTATGACAGTTAACCAAAAATTAAATGATGAGTTGTCTCTGAAACCATTTATTTTCCCCTTTACTCACAGATCAGTTAAATAATAATAATTATCCTAATGACATGAAAACTAAGAAGGATAGCTTTTTATAACAGTATCTCTAGAACTAGATTTTTTTTAAAATATTTTTTATTAATTAATTATTTATTTACTTATTTGCAGAGAGATAGATAGCAGACAGACGGAAAGAATTGGCATGTCAGCTACTGCAAGGAACTCCAGATACATGTGACACCTTGTGGATCTGGCTTGAAGTTTGTACTAAGGAATCAAAACTGAGTCATCTGGCTTTCCAGGCAAACACTAACTGCTGAGCCATCTCTCCAGCCCAACATTAGATAATTAAATCACTAACAAAATGTATTTCTAAATATTTCTCATCTACAAATGGCAAATTTGCCCTGCCATTGTTTAAAATTCATTTTACGAATTGCCTCTTATATCCCCTTGAGAGTCTGATTCTGATGCCACATGGTGAAGATGCTACATATTATTTAATATGCTTTAGAGATCTTATTTTCCTAGAAAAAAAACTATTACTAACCCATTCGAATAGGGAATTAAACTATTTTTTATCTTCAGATATCTGTCAAATAATCAGGATTTCTTCAAAAAGAAGAATTTTTTTCTTAAAGCTGCATAACTTTTTAAACTATACAATAACACAAAATGGTGCTATTAATACAGAGAAAACGATCTATGTAAATATGGAATATGTTGTTTGATATATATTTATCAGCAAGGAGATGATTTTGAATCAGATAGTAAGAAATCATAATGCATTTACCCACAAAGAATGATGATTCCATTCACTAAGTTCTTTCTGTTTCATTTAAGTAAACCATGTTTATTTTGTTAAATTCTATGAGTGTTGATACCAGTGACATAATTCTAATTAATTATGACTGAAGAATTAGTCAACTAGTGAGAAAATGTGCCAAGAACATGTTGGTTAGCATATGCTTAATCACAGAAGATTATAACATAGGAGATAGCTGTTAATTTTAGATCCAAAGGAAAAAAATCTAAGTCAATTATTTTTGAGAACAGAAATGATTTTTCACTGTGATAGAACCTAGAATAATTATGTCACCATCAAATATTCAGGGCCGTGGAGCCCTGTCCTCACTTGGACATATAGTAAGCTAAAAGATATATCCTTAATTTCCACCAGAATTATAAGTGAGCAGGCACAACAGAACGTTGGGGGTGTGATTTGAAGAGAACAACCTGAAAATTTTGCCATGTTTAATCCCTGTGTTTTCACACTAGCAGTTACACTGTCAATAAAACTTTGGAACAATAGCAGGGTCACAATTGTAGAAATAAGATGATACTGTGATTTTTTAAAGGTGTTTTACAAAAGCAAGGAGACATGGGAATAAGGAGAAGCATAAGCCTGTCATATATGTTGTTATTAAGTAACATAGAAAGCATGGCATTGCAAAATAATTATAGACATCCATAATTAAGAAGACATGGAGCAAACAAATAGTTTAGTGAAACATCCTGAAGACTGTGCGTCAGTGGATGTGAATCATAATAACTTTCATTTGAAGATTTAGATAAACACATATACATAGGTGAATTATAAATTTAATTATGTTTTCTAGTCTTCTTTGATTTGGGGCATTTAATAACATTTAATAAATTTTATTTTTTAAATGCTGCTCAAAAACGACTAAACAGGTATTTCAACTGCACACACTAGTTTAGAGAACAGTAGCCACAATAGTGACATCCAGAATAAATATTCAAGTTCTTGTGTTCTCTCTGGACATTAGCACAATACATCTTTCATCCTTCCTGTGTGTTTTATGTTCACTCTCTTTCTAGTTAGTTCCTCTACCGTGATCACCCCGAATGGAAGTGGTGGACATATGAGTTATCAGGACATATTCTACTGCTATGACTCAGGACCTCAGTAGCCAGAACTCCCTGAATTGAGTTTTCAAGAGTCTTTTAGATGATTCTGATGCACATTAGAGCTATTAACCGAAGCATCAAATAATACCTTGGCTCTTGCTTATTTCCAAAATAATTATAAAGACATTTGCTAATTAAATATGCCACATTTCACAACCTGGCATGCAATTTCATATTCAAACAAGGTGATAATGACCCTCTGTGATGTTCCAAGTTGTATTAGGATATTTGAATCAAGAAGACTTCCACAGTAAGGAGGTATGAAGGTGCAAAAGGGAAGATTTTTCATGAGTCGCTCCAAAGGTCATGGTATGAGAGATTCATGACATAAGTAGAGCTTTATTTCTACTGAGCAGATGGCTTGCAGGAACGCAGTGACAGAAAGAATGAATTTTCCACTCAGGAGAAGAATAGGCAATTCACTGGTATGCTCACTAGAGTCAGGCAAGGTTAATTTTCCATGCACACGAGGACAAGGAGGTGAAGAGAAGGTGGGAAGCATGAGGTGTATGATTTCCAGGTAATGGTTCCTCATCTTGCCAGCCTAACTGACAGCATCCCAGAGTCATACCTCCTGATGACTGGCTTCTGGAGTCCTTTGTCCATCAGCTACTGAATCTCTGTAACTACCATGATGCATTTTCCACAAGTGCAGTTTATGATTAGTCAAAAATAACTTCAAGGATTATTAAAATCAAAACATTCCAATCAGCTATGCCATTAAGGCTTTCACAAACTACAGCAATTTTTTCACATACTTGCATTATCATAAGTGTTCTGTCTTCATATCAAGTATTTGTCTATTGAGCCTATAGTCATTGTGTCCTGGAGAAAGTTCTTTTCAGAGTGAAAGAGTAGAATCCCACTCTTGAATGAAGAAATGGAAAAGTGGGGAAAAAAAAGTTTTCATTAAAAAAGTATGAATGCTCATGCTGTAACATGAAGAAAGATATATTTTTATTAAAGATATTCATATGAATATAGATTGAAGAAAGTAAAATGAAAATAATATTTGAAACTACACACCTGCATATTTACCTTGAACTTGCTTATGTGAAAGGAATAAAATTTTTGAGTTCACTGAATTTCATTTTCTGAGAGCTCCTATGTGCCAGACAGTGATGTCTGAATTTTCAAGTATATTCTCTTATTTTTCAGTATAATTTTAGGTAAATATTACCAGTTTATACAAGGATAAAATAGTATGCAGGGATTTGATGTATATCATTAAAATAGTGTTAATTAAAACCAGATGTACGTGCATTTGAATAATTAAATATTATTAAAATATATAATCTCTTTCTTTAAAAAGAGGTTAGCAAACTTTTTCAGTAGACTATATGATAAGCATATAGGCTTTGTGAAGTGTTTGGTCTCTATGATAATATTCTTCATTGTCATTGGTGACTGGTGATCTCAGATAGCATTAAAAAATTGAATGTGGTTGTGGTGAATTAAAATACTATTTACTAAATAGGTGCCAGAGCCTTGCATCGGTTTATGAGTCTTGTTTCAGGCTTTATTCAATGAGTCATTATTCAGACATTCAGGCCACATTGAGTAAACTCAGCTGATGTCCATATAGACTTTTGTCATTAATAATACCTGCACAATATGCTTGCAGTAGATGTAAAGAAGATAACAGATGTTTGACAAAACACATCCCTATACAAATATTTTATTTATTTGCAAGCAGAGAGAGAGAGAATGAGAGAGAGAATGCTAAGACCTCCAGCCACTGCAAATTAACTACAGAGGCCTGCGTCACTTTGAGCATATGGCCTTATGAGGGTACTGGGAAAGAAGCCAGGTCATTATGCTTTGCAGACAAGTTGCTTAACTGCTGAGCCATTTCTGTAGCCCCCAAATAGACTCTTGACATATCATACTGTCAAGGAGTGCTAGACAGAGACTGCAGAAATAGCTCAATTGAAAATATTCATACTTTGCACATATGATGGACCATATACATGAAGATGACAAGAGAGGTTGTCCTCTGGCCTCAATCCATTGATATGTATGTACACACATCACACATAC